>JABXWE010064335.1:0-10192 GCA_014611495.1 Limonius californicus
AAATTCTGTTTTAAAGATATGAACTTTAACACTCTCGTACAAGAAAACTAAGCTCCAAATACCTACTTTTTTTTGAAGATTGTATTAAGCATTCATAAAGGAAAAATTCTACCTGAAGCTTTTAAGGCATTTAAAGGACACCCTGTATAACAACAAGAAGGTTAATAATAAGAAAATTATGATGAAACACCAACAAACACTTTCCGAAAGCGCCCTCTACCAATTTACCCAATGTTAAAAATATTCTTTACTTTTTTAAGGCGCCATAACTTCTTAAGGATGCACTTCAGTATATAGGTATGTCAGGTTTCACCGGTTGCATTTGACCTCAGGACCCTGTAATTAAGCTTAGTCTCTTTACTTTAAGCACACCCTGTATATCATTATTTGAATTGAAATTCAATCATATGCAAGATGAAAACGGGTTTTTAGACTAGTTACTCGATTCACCTAGTCATTTGACAATTTTGCTTCGACAATTATCGCGACGCTACAATAAAATGAATTGCAAATACAGTTAGTTTAGAACATAATATACAGTGTGATCATTTTGTCTAGTAACAGGTAGGTAGGCTACACCTCTCATATGTGCATGAAATGCATAGTTCAATTGTCTTTTAAGCTAGAAAAAATATTGTTTTACATTAAGAGTGTTTTAGACAGACAAATGTCAACTACTGTTTTGTCAAAACCTAACAAACTTCTGTACAAAGTTGTTCATTTATATAGATTCTTGTTGTAATAACAACCAGTTTCAATGTATTCTAATAGCGACAAAACGGATATAATGTTGACTTTGGGAGAATGCAGAGGGGCAGCGGGTTTAGCAGTACGAAGATGTGCACAGAGATATCCGGATAGACCCCTTCCATCACATAATGCCTTTAGGCGTTTGGTAAGAAATATGACCAGGTTTGCAAGTCAAAGGTGGGACAGCGACATGTCACAACTGTAGAAGCTGAAGCAGCAATTATCGTACAAGTAATTTGTAATCCCCATATAAGCCAACGAGTAGTTGCAAGAACTGTAGGCTTTAGCCAACGATCAGTAAGTCCAGTAATAAACATTTTAACAGCAAGCCGATTTCATCTTTTCCACGTCACATTAGTGCAACACCTTACTGAAGATGATTACACATGTCGAGTGAATTTGTGACAAACGAAGTTACTACTGATCCACTGTTTTTAAGAAATATTCTATTTTCTGATAAAGCGACGTTTAGTGATAATGGGTGTCTAAATAGACACAACTGCCATTTCTATTCACAAGACAAACCACATTGGATCCGGCAAGTACACTTTCAAAGAATTTTTACTGTAAACGTTTTGATAACTGAATCTTTGATAACTTCTTCGAAGGCAGTTTAAATAGGCAAAATGTATTTACATTTTTTAGGAAATGAATTGCCTCAACTTTAAGAAGATATTCCTCTTTATGTTAGACAGGGTATGTGGTTTCAAAATGACGAAGTACTTACCCACTTCCATAGAATTGTCAGAAACTACTAAGATGAAACTTTCCATAACAGATTAATTGTTAGATGTGCAGTTCATCCTTGGCCTCCACGTAGTCCGGACTTGACTCCGTTAGATTTACTTTTGTGGGGCAAGCAAAAAACGACATCTACGAAGCTCCCATAGAAACTCAAGATTTACGTAAAAGAATTGTGATATACTAACTCGTGTTAGAAATTCCCTTCTGCAGCTGATGGACGTATGTGAACGGCAAGGTGGACGCCAGTTTGAACATTTATTACGTCGTTAATTACTGTTTTTATTTAATTTATTTTTCTTGTTGATTTTATTTTTATGTCAACATATTTTTATGCTGTCTTGGCTTTCTCTGTGTTTGTTTTGTTTAAATTATAAGAAATAAATATTGTAAATGTACCTATTGGAAAACTTCCATCTTATTTATTAGCAAGTAGTTTCATTCTTAGTGCATGTAACGCAACTACCTTGATTTTAATTTATTTAAACAATGTAAAGCTATATACTATATACTAATTCTGAACCTCTGTCATCTGCCTCAATGTTTGTTGCTATATTAACAAAAGCCCGAACTTCTACGCGATTTTTACAGAAACTGCAAATTTAAATGCATATTAATGTAATGGACTAGTATAGTTTGTGATGCGATAAATACAATTCGCATTAACAGCCTCAAACGGGCATACTCAAACAAGCAAGCCTACGTAAAAATATTATTGAAGTAACCAGATGTAAAAGCAGTAAACACCTGTCTGATTAGTTTGCAGGTTTTTATATTTACATAGTAAATAGCTTACATTTCGACACAGCTCGTTGATTTCTTAGTAAACTTATAACCATCAGTTGAGGTGATGGGATTTCATTCTGATATAAATGAAAACCATTGGTTGTTACAATTTGATTGTTATAGCAAGATGTAATACTGTTTAAACAAGCTGCATTCTAGTAGGTACTTAGTTTGAGTAACTTTTGTTTAACACAAATATTCAGTAAATATAGAGGCCCTTAGAATTGGTTCGAAGCCATCTACTCTAATATTATTTATTTTAACAGTACAAACTCTTAAATGCATGAAAATGTTATTTCGCTCATCCTACTTAGGAAAAGCATGTTAAAAGTAACATCAAAAGCAATTTATTTCTCTACGGTAAGTCTGTGTATTAACATTATTTTTAACATCATATTGAGTAAATTTCTGCCAAAATCACCCTCAAAAGTATTTGATTGTTTAAAATACGATTGCCATATCCTAAACCGTAGGTACAATTGTGTATAAATGTCACTAATTTTAGTAGTAACGCGAGCCTACTTTGCTTAACTTTGGTGTTTCCCTGACTGGCAATCAGCGTTCGGCTATGAGACGACATAGTGGTACAACAACAGCGACTAGCCGTGCTTCGGAAGGCACGTTACAGCTGTCGGTCTCGGCTACCGCTACGGTGGTAGTAGTTAGGTTAAGTCAGAGGCGCTAGCGTGACCTAAAAACTCTGACACCAAGTTCACCGACGACCACACTAGTAATCAATCATCTATGTATTAATGTTAATTTTAGAAGCCCGCTGGGCATTAATAAGTTATCAATCAAGTATATCAATCTTTTGAGCAATTGAATTTACTTTTTATTAATGGTATTTTTCATATCCTATTCAGGAAGGTATGTTAAAACCAGCAGCATGAACCATTCACTTGTTAAAAATGCATTATATAACCCTAAACACACACAATTTTTATTAATGTTGTATATTATCCACAAACGCAAAGAAATTATAAACACAAGGTGTAAAAGTAGTTTATAGAACAACTGAAAACACTTTCAACACCTTATTCAATGCAAAAAATAGAACAAACGATTTGTTAAAATCAGGTATTTACAGTGTAATTATGTATAGATAGGTCAAACAACTAGAAATTTTGAAACCAGATACAAAGAACAGATACGTTCGCACAAGTACAAACACCCAGAAAAAACTACCTTTGCTAAACACTTATTAGAACACAATCATGCATTGACGTCAAATAATATAATAACATTTTTACACTTCTGTGATAATAAAGTTAAATTGGATATATTCGAGGTCTTTCAAATTCACGAGCTCACAAATTCCCCGCTGTTGGAAGTTTTGGAATAGAAGACCAGAGCCAAGTCCTAAATCAAGATCCAGTGTGCTGTTACCCTAGCTACAAATATTTACAATATCAAATGCTTCTGAAAATGACATGTAAATAAATCCTGTTGAAATTGTGATTATTATTATTACTTACTTCTTACTTCATCGGTGCCCTCTTTTACCTTACGGTGTAGAGGGTTTCGTGGGTGGGCTGCTCTTACTTGCAGAACCGCTTCCAGGCCGTCCTCTCCTTCGCGATTGTCGTAGCCTGCCGCCAGTTGCTTCCTTTCTTATCCACTATCTTAGCGATTTCTCCATTCCACGTGTTTTTTTGGCCTTCCTCTCGGTAGCTTGTTATCTGAACCCATTTCCCATAGTTCTTTCACTGTTCTGCTATTCTGCATTCTGACCATATGCCCAAACCATCTGAGCTGCTGATTATTATTATTATTATTATTATTAAAATGTAAAACTTTTGCGCGAACGCGTTCGCAGACTAAACTGATCTTTTCTATTACATGAATATTTTTGTATTTCTTCCTTTTTTATACAATCTGTCCTATTTAGTAGGGCAATAGGTATTTTGTAAGTTTACTGTTGAGCAGTTAGCAGTAAGCTCTCAATTAAACTTAGTCATGTTAAATAAGGTTCCAGAGCCCTCTCCATTGCAAAGATTAACTTAAGCTTATACAATGTTATTAATTACGGCATTGTTTTTATTATTTTCCAAATGTTATTGAAATCGTGTTGATAATTCGAACGGTTTAAACCGTACTAGCCTTTCTGGGTTTCCTTTATTAAGTTATTAACTAATTCGATGGAATGCGCACTCGGTTTGTCATTTTACTTTTCGCTATAGTTTTGTTTTTCGCGTTTGATTGTAGGCACACGCGGATCACCTAGTATTACTCAATTGGTTAGGTACGTACCACGGCGCGTCAACTATCGTTCGAAGCACTTTATTTTGAAGTCGTTCAAGAATTTCTGTTAGGGTTGGAAGCTGTCTCCCACATGGGGATCTCATAGGTTCAGAAGGGTTTGGGCGACTAACAGTTTATTTTCTAGAGTAACTTGGGATTTTCTTCCAATTATCCAATATAGGTTGCTGAATTTATGTCCAAGTTGTTTACTTTTGCTAAAAATATACGTTTTCCAAGTCAGTCTTCTGACCAGATGTACTCCCTGGTACATTTGCTCATTCTTTGTGTTTCATTTGGTAACCTTTTTCTCCTTGTAAATGTAACTTGCTAAGTTTTGGATTCGTTAACTTGGATTCTTCATATATTAAAAACCATCTTGGTATTTTGTTCAGGTGAACTTAAAGATATCTACGAGGGGGTATTGATAAGTGCTTAGCCTACCACATAAAACGTCACAATATTTCAAAACAAAATTTTATTTTTCAACATAATCTCCTTTAATACTTATACATTTAAGAGAACGTTCATAAAGTAATTCTAGCCATTAAAAAAAAATATTTGTCTTGATCTGCGAACCACTCCTCAACGGCACATATTGCTTCGTCATTTGTCGAAAATCTTTTAGCTTTCAAATGTTTTTTTAGTTTTAGCAACAAATAATAGTCTGACGGTGCTAAATCCGGAGAATAGGGCGGGTGGTCAACCAATTCAAAACCAATTTCATCAATTTGTTGCAGTGCAATCAACGACTTGTGAGAAGGAGCGTTGTCTTGCAGAAAGAGCACAACTCTGACAAGTTTTCCGCGGCGTTTTTCCACAATTTTCCTACGAAATTAAGTATAATATGCTCCCGTGATAGTTCTACCCCGTTCCAAATAATCTATCAGAATTATCCCATCTTTGTCCCAGAAAACTGAAGCCAGCCGATTTTTGAACACGGAATTTTTTGGGTCGTGGAGAACCAACATGCTGCCACGTTTCGTCAATAGTAACAAGCCGATCCAAAAAGTTTCAGGAATTTTCTGCAAAAAGGCGGCAGATTTCCTTTGACGTTGTCAATCGAACGCGCTTCGTCGCGATCAACGTCCTTGGCAAGTTCTTCTTCAAGTATCTTGGAATCCATTTGGCCGAAAGCTTTCTCATACCCAAGTCGTGATGAATGATGTGACGCACACGTTCAAAGGAAATGTGAGATGCTTCTGCAATATTATTAATCCCAATACGTCGATTTTCTAAAATCATATCATGGACAGAATCAATGTTTTCCGGAGTGGTCACAGAAATTGGTCTTCCAGGGCGGTGCTCATCTTTCACATCTGATCTTCCTCTTTTATATTCCGCAACCCAGTTTTTAATAGTGGCGTATGAAGGACACTGATCGCCTAAGGTTTCTATCATATCAGCTAACATTTCTTTGCCCGATAACACATTCAAACAAATTTTCAAATTTTTTCAAATTCTATGTTTTTTGATTTCAAAAATTCAGTTTGATCACCGTTCAACTTATAAATGTCAAACTTTGACAACTTATTTATAAAACATCATAGTTGTAACCATAGCAACCATATTCACTTTTCCTTACTAGAAACTTTTCAGGCTCACTAGATATCAATACCATGAAGCTTCAGGTTTTACGTGGGAAGCTAACACAGACGTATCGTCTGCCGAGGTTGCTGTTGTATTACATGAATATTTGAAATTATTATGAGAAATTAACAGAACTAGTAGAAAACGGTACTTCATCTAACAATAATTAACTTATATACAGGATGTTTAAGAAATACGGTCGGATATTTTACCAACTTATAAATCTCATCTATACAAACGAAAATTACAACGGCAGGTGGATAGGGCGAGGGTCTCCAGTTGTGTAGCCACCTACATCTTCTGACCTCAATCCGCAATATTTATTTTCTTTAAAAACTCCATATTTCGAAAACGGTTGATTTTCGAACCCATGTTCATTACGATCTTTTTGTTTGTATTGAGGAAATCTATAAGTAGGTAAAATATCCGAACGGATTTTGTACAAACCCTGTATATAATAATCAAAGTTTGAAAATTATGTTATTGTTACCTACAAGGGTAGTTTTTAAAGAACTGCAATCAATGGAATGCTAAAAATAACGCATTGGCGCTTTTCCTGAGTAGGATACGAAAAATAATAGTTACAGAATCTGCATGTTTGGAGACAAAATACTTACGTCTACTATTTTCGTATAAGTTTCCTGAGGTGAGAAATACCTAGTTACTACTTTAGAATGCACACCAAAATATGCAGCATGAAATTATACCGAATTAATCAATAAGTTGTCCAGTTTAAGCTTGCAATCACCATGCAAGCTAGTTAGTTTGCTGAATTAACAAGAAAAAATGAATTGACTTAATTATTTGAAACCTGCATTAATCAAAACTATTTTATTTTTAACGATTAAATTTATCTTCATCGACGGTTTACCAATGGGAGGTTCAATTTCACCACTTTTAGCTAATACGAGGGCAGCCTTCTAAGCCTTTACAAACGACTGCCAGGTGGCGCTATTGAAATGTGTCATTACTATTTTCGTAAAATTTGACATTTGTTACTGTGAAAACAGTGGCAGTTTAGAAACTGACCGAGTAGTTTGTTTAAAGTGACCGTTTAAAAAAAGCAATTTTGTGAAAAAATGGAAATTTCACGTAAAGGTTTTCGTTGGATGATTTTTTACGATTTTAGCAAGGGCCTAATGCAGCAACAATGCATAGAATCCCTTCGTTCATCCTTTGGTAATGACACTCCATCAGAAAAGACTGTTTACAAGTGGTTTGCAGAATTTCGTTGTAGTTGTGCGTCCGTAATTGATGAATTTCGTGAAGGTCGACCAAAATCGGTTGTTATTCCAAGAAATATCGATGCTGTGCGCAACATGATTGAAGAAGATCGGCATTGACTTATAGTGAGACAGAGGCGTCGTTAGGCATATCGAAGACTGCACTATATTCGATTTTGCATGAACATTTAGCTGTGAAAAAGATCTGCACCAGATGGATTCCGCATAATTTGACAGAAGCTCAAAAAGACTCGTATTAATTGGTGTAGGGAAATGCTCAAAAAATCGGTGTACAATGTCGTAACAGGTGACGAAACTGGATATATTCGTATGAACCGGAAACTAAGCAACAATCCACTGTTTGGGTGTTCCAAGATGAACCGAATCTCACAAAAGTTGTTCGTTCACGAAGGACTTCCAAGAAAATGATCGCTTGTATCTTCGGTTGTACAGGACATGTCGCAACCATTCCTTTAGAAGATCGAACAACAGTTAATGGTAAATGATATACAACAACTTGTTTGCCAGTCATCGACGATATCAGGAAAAACAACCGAAAACGTCGCATCATTCTTCATCATGACAATGCCAGCTCTTGCATAGCACTTCAAACAATTGATTATTTGAATTAGAAAAACATCGAATTAATGTCTTATTGTTCGTATTCACCTGATTTATCGTCTAACGACTTCTTTGTGTTCCCGAATGTTAAACAAAAAATGCACGAACAGCGATTTTTATCACCCCAAGAAGCTGTTGAAGCCTTAAAAAACCTAGTTTTCGAGATACCAACTTCAGAGTGGAAAAAATGTTTCGAGAATTGGTTTGAACGCATGCATATATATAAATATATAAATCTTAAAGGCGAATATTTTGAAAGGAAATAAAACAGTTTGTTCCAAAAGAAATTGTTTCTTTCCTAGTTTTTGTAAAAACTTTAAAGGCTGCCCTCGTATATTTATGCAACATTTAAAAGATCGAATTTTCGAATTAAATATTCCAAAATCATATTTTGATTCCGTTACGTTGATAATATCGAGTTTATTGGTGATTTCTTAAAACGTTTATTGGTACTCTCCATTCAAATATAAACTTTATAGTAGAAACAGAACAAAACATATGTATTACTTATTTAGACTTAAAAATAAAATTTAATTCTTAAAACAAACTTGAATACATTATTTAGAGAAAACTTAAGCAAGTAGATATCGCCATATCACAGGACTCATGTCACTATAAAACACATAAATTAGCAGTTGTTGTGTTCTTTTGAAAATTGCCGGTCTATATGACTTGGTTTCTTAATTTGATTGCCGCTCTATAGGAATTAAAAACGTTATTTTAACTGCAGATTTATGTTGCTTACAATTTTCGTTATTTTGCTTTTCTAAGATTGAGTGATGTTGACAGGTCCCTTTGTAGGCTTAAATTGCCGAATATTGCATTGTTCGCACCTGATCTTAGACGCTTCCGAGAATGTACGTTTTAGATCTTTCTGGAACATTTTCATAATATTTCGTAATATGGTGCAGTCTTTTGGGGGAATGAAGGGTCGCGTTGCGGTTTGCAGTCAGTCAATCTTACATTTTCAATGACTCCGGATCTTCCCGAAATTCCACCTACGGGGAAGGGCCGTAAATAAATTAAATGTTGCAAGTCAGTCTGACATCTTTGATGACTCCGGATCTTCCCGAAATTCCATCTACGGGGAAGGGCTTTAAATAAATTAAGTGTTGCGAGTCAGTCTAACATCTCTGATGACTCCGGATCTTCCCGAAATTCCATCTACGGGAAAGGGCCTTAAGTAAATTAAGTGCTGCAGGGGCGGCTTTTGCTTGTTTTCGAGGGGTGTCCGTTATGTGTGAGCTTCGTCTCGCTGTTTTGCCCAGGGGTACAAACAGACCATCTACTACTGTCGGATTCAAAGAAAACACAATGGATTTATCCCGGTAAAGGCAATTTTTTGTGAATTAGCCGATCGCCTTTAGCGGATTAAGTTTCGAGCCCAGCTCCTGTCCTTCTGCTGTTACCGTCGGTGCGAAGAGGGCATCACAGTTCCGGGCCCTTGGTGTTGACTCCATTCAACCCAGTCTTCAGGGGTGCACTGGTGGATTTTCATCATCATCTTGTGAACAATTCCAGTATTGTGACGGCCGTCCCCAGAATCGTTCAAGTTAAAAATCTAGTTTTTGTGTTGTGAGAAAGAAACCTTTTTCTTTGTTCCCGTTAACTTGCAAACTTCAACGCTATTGAACCATTTTGCTTCCATGTAACTAAAAAAGCGACTTTCAGTCGCCATTTGTGGTGTTTGCTGTTAATTGTAAAGCTAACAAAATTACATCCCGTTTCATTCTTGTGAACTTCGGCGTCCCTGGGCACGTAGCTGTATGAAAAAAAAGATAAATATCGTTGCACCAGCGGCGGCGAGTTGTTTTGAATGTTCTAAAAGTAAAGATATGTAATCCAGAATCATAAATTTATCATTTGTCTCATTGTTTTTTGTACTGTGTCATTTTTAACAGTCTAATTACATGTGTATTAAAAACTCACTGCCTCTTATTATTGTGTATTTTGTATTTGTTTGTGTACGAATTTTTCAAGCTTCATATATATATAGGCGGAGGCACAATAAAGGTGAGTTCCATTCCCGTAAGCTGTTGGCCTCTCGGGCCTTCCACGAAGACCTACAATCAGCTGGATTTGGAAGGTGGCGCCCGCTAATTTTGACTTACCCTGTACACAACTAGGAAGATTTCCTCCCGTAAGCGATTTTCGCGAACTCCGCCTACTCAGCTAAGGTGTAGGCCTTTTTCCACCTATCCGGTTACGGGTCGACGGAAAAGCTCGTTTGGCCCGTAACACAG
>JABXWE010064336.1:0-20002 GCA_014611495.1 Limonius californicus
ATTTTATACTGAAAAGAGTTCAAAATAGAAACTTTTTATAAAATATGTTATAGAATTGGTTAACAACATAATATTATATTAAACTTTGATCACCCTATCTACTTGTGAATGTGAGTTAACTTGTTGCGAGTAACAGTGTACAATTGACGCTAACAAAATTGCAAAATTATATTTAATATCGGTAGAAGGCCATGATCACTGGACCTGGTAGAGAAAATTTCCTACCAGTTTAATTAAACACGAATTTTTAGTACGTAACTTATTTAAGTTTGGCAAAGCATTTTCTAAAAATGTGAGATTTGTGTTAGCATTGTTTTGTCATTGTTCAACTATTTTGCTATCATTTTGATAATATCCTAATAGATGCGATAGCTTCTAAATCAAAAGGTTTGGTGCTTTGATTCCTGTATTGGCACAATAAAAAGAAACACAATTTAAGTAACAGGAAAAATAGTTGAGGTATATTCACAGTCATCTCCATTTACCTTAAAACACTTATTGCAACGGTCAAAAAGTTTTTTGAAAAAAGTTGTCGAAGGCGCCCGGAGAAATTTCAATTCGGATATTACAGTTTTATTAATATTTTCTACGTCCAGAAATTATATAGCTTTGAAAACCGTTTGCGACAGTTAGAAAAGAGAAAAAAGTCTGCTGGTTCCATGATAAGTGATTTCACAATCAATGCAGAATCGACAGGTACATTGTCATGCAACAGTAATCAACTACCTTCTACTTGTAATTGCAATAATATCTTCATTACTTTATCGTAAAATACATTATCGTAGAATATATTATTTAGTGTTCCCCCTACAGGCACATATTCTTTATAGATCGTATCCTGATTTTCAAGAAAGTTTCCTCGGTTTGTTTCTAGATTTACTCGAACTTTTAGGTTTTGGCCATGGTTTTTCACTAGTGACAACATTTCATATGTTTCTGTTGGAAGTTTCCCTATTTTATAGCAAAATGTAATAATCACTTGTCGATTCATGACAGCTGATAAAAATATGATGTAGGTGCTAGAGTTCTACGGAGAAACTAATAGCTGTTCGATCTTTTCTGAACACACTCTATTCATAAAACTGTCAACTAATGACTGCTTTACTATTCGTTTAATTTCCAGTTCTGCAGCGTCAATCAGAGAATTCAATTGCTAAACTTTGTAGTAAACATTTCTATAACATTATATTACATATTTACTTTGTGTTTACGAGGGCATTTTTTATGTAATCTACCTAAGTATGAAAGAAACAAGTTAGAGAACAAACAAAAGTTTATTTTTCAACATAATAACCATTAACGCTTACACACTTATCCCAACGTTTTTCTAATAACGCGATGCCTTCAAATTAAATTCTTTTGATAACTCTGCAAAATACGATTCCTCAGAGTTTTAGAAGTGCTCTTTCGGCAAAAACCGACGTCCTGTCAAGTGTTTTTTTTGAGTTTTGGAAAGAGATAATAGTCACAGGGGGCGAGGTCGGGACTGTACGGTGGATGTTGTAATTCCTCAAAGCCGCATTCATCAATTGCTTCTTTAACGATTTGTGCTTTATGAACCCTGCAGTTGTCGTGCAGAAACACAGTTTTCTGGGCAAAATTGTGAGGTCTTTTCTCGCGTATAGCTGCTTTTAAATTGATTATTATTTCTTTGTAGACATTCCCTGTTATTGTAGACCCTTTTGGCATCTACTCAACCCATAAAACCGCGTCAGTATCCCAGAAAACAGTGGCCATCACTTTTTCCGCTGAGAATTGCGTCTTCGCTTTTTTAAGTGGTAGAGAGCCCTTATGTAGTTATTGCATGGGCTCTTGTTTCGTCGGTGGGTCCCAATGGTGTACCTAGGTCCCATCCCCAGTTACAATTTTAAAGAAAAGTCGTCATCTTGGCATAAAGCCGCCAAATTATCCTCGCAAATATGTAGCTTACACAATTTTTGTTCAGGAATGAATAGCCTGGGAATCCACCGTGTTGACCACTTCCTCATTCCCAAATCTTCATGAAGGATTTTAAAAGCAGATGATTCTGATATATCTATTTCTCTTGCTATAACTGAAACTGTCACAATAACAACTTCAAAATAGGACGGGCTATTTTCTCCATACACAGTCACCATTCTCTCATGGATATTCTTTGGATTATTGCCTTCTTTCGATAGAAATTGTACGACGTTTCTGTGTTCAAGTTTTAAAGTTTTAAATCATTCATTTTTGCACCTCTAACTCTATACAGAAATGACAAATCTTAAGCGAGTTGTATCAAACTTGGAGGATACACTCTAAAATATCACAAAGACTTGACATAATAAAATTAACACGATAGCATTTTGTTTTGATAGCTATGTAGATAACATAAAAAACTCCCTTCGTATTTTATAAACCTGAATGGAATTACGATTTATCTATAATTTCATAAAATAATTCGCAGTTGATAAGAATGAACACTTTAATTGCTTGATAAACTAGGACAAAATATATACTTTATAAGTCTTTTCAACAAGCTTAATATTTAGTGTTGCGTGTACAGCCATTATTTTAAGTAAATAAAATTATTTTTGTGTTACAGTTCGTTTGAAATTGGTACAGAAAAATTAGGCAACCAAACATACATGTAAAGCAGTTTGCTAGATGCTCCTTTGTAATTTTAATAAATAATTATTTAAGCCAGCCCTGACTTAAGTAAATTTCAAAGAAATAAAACACTTTGCTGCTTTATCTAGTTTATATATCAAGAACCTATTTGCAACTTTAGAATATGGATGGAGAATATATTAAACGATCAAGCAAAGTGCCCCTATCAGTAACAGAAAAAAATTTTATTATGTATATTTATAAACATGTAATAAAAGACCATCCCACCAAGAAGAAAGGAAATGCCATTAAGCTAGCTGCAAAGATCGCAGATATTAAGTTTGTTTTAAGACATGCCATACAACATTCCGTATTATTATTTACATGATTTTCAAAATCAACAATACTATGTACAATATTTTGGAAGAACATAAAAATCGTGGACATTTGACCAAACCTAAAACATCTAAAGGAAGACCAGAAATTATAATAGAGGAATCTGTGGAATGTGCTATTCGTCGCATTGTTCATTCCTTTTTCCTTTCAAATGAATCGCCAACCATAAACAAAATATTAGCGGATATACACGAACGTGAAGATTTGCCACACATAACACGTTCCATGTTGTTCAAAATTATGAGGAAATTGAATTCTAAGTATGCAAAGAGAAACAGGAAGAACTTTCTAATAGACCGTGAAGATATACTGCTCAAAATGAATTAGGGATCATTATTATATTTTAAACTATTTTTCACATGCTGCTTATATTGGAATGAAACGTTCAGTGGTTATCAACGGACTATTGAACTATTTATTAAGCATATAAATATAATTATAAAACGATTAACACAATTCTTAAATTAAATTAACGAAAAACGTACTAAACAAGAAATCACAACAAATAAAGAAAACACTCAGGAAACCTTTTTAAAGTTAAAGCTAGTAACGGGTATGATCTCTTCTCGCAAATAGGACACTTCGACATCTGTTACTCATACTGTTGATTAAATTTCGAAAACGTTCTTGTGGTATTTGCTCCCATTCCTGCAGAATACGGTTTCTTAGATCATTTATGTTTTGAGGAGCTTCTTCTGCTCGAATCCGTCTTTTTAAGCATGCTCTATAGGGTTCAGGTCCGGACTGTTCGCCGGCCAGTCCATAACCTGAATATTGTGTGCATTCAAGTACTCTTGAACAATTCTTGCAGAATGGGGGCGGGCATTATCTTGTTGATAAATGAACCCTTCGCCATAATTTTCAGCATAAATGGTATAACATGAGGCTCTAGAATATCATCGATGTACCGTTGAGCTGTTAGGGAACCTCCTTCTAAAATAACAAGCTCAGTGCGACCGTTCATGGAAATTCCTCCCCACACCATTATGGAACCTCCTCCAAAATGTATGCTTTCTTGCACCATATTGTCTGCAAATCTCTGACCTTGCCTTCTGAACACTCTTACACGACCATCATAGCTAGTTAAACGAATCCGCGACTCGTCTGAGAATAACACATTTGTCCATTCTTCCGCGCCCCAATTTTCGTGCTATCTTGCAAAATTATTTCGACATCTACGGTGTTCGGGATTAAGGAGAGGTACTTGAGCAGACCTTCTGGACCTTATACCATTTTCTCTCAGACGGTTTCGAATTGTTTGAGTAGATATTCTACGTTCAATCTGCCTAAACAGTAAGTTTGAGTGGTCTCTAGCAGTTAAACGTGGATTTCGAATAGCATTGCGGACCAAAATCCTGTCCTCCCTGTTATTGGTTTTGCGTGCTCGAGGTCCATAAAGCCTTTTTTTAACATCTCCAGTTTCAAGAAAGCGCGTCCAAGTTCTGGAAACTACTGATTGACTTACATTTAGCTCTTCAGCAACTTGCCGTTGAGGAACTCCATCCCTTATCCTGACAATCACAGTCGACGATTCTATTGTAGTCAAACGTCTTCTAATACCTCTCCCTTGATGATCGATGTTAAAAATATAAGAAATCTTAAACCTGTTCTAAATCCTCAACTAAAATATCACGTAGGTGGTAATTGCAAAACTGATGTTTAGTAAGATAACGATTTCACACCGCGGTGTCAAATTTGTAGATATTATGTCATTAAAATAAAAAATAGAAAGTCAAAGGTCAGCGGCAACTGCGACCAAAATTGGCAAAAAAAAATAAAAGTGAAAAATAGCTTCAAATATAATAGTGATCCCTAATTCATTTTGAGCAGTATATAATTTTATGGAGAAGCAGTTACCTACGATCCATCAATTTATACCGACAAGAAAATAGAAATATTTATTATCTTGACGAAACGTGGCTTAACGAAGGTCACAGCCAAAACAAGGTTTGCACGATGACGGCATAAGAAGCCATAGGGAGGCCTTTATTATAGGACTTTTTACTGGGCTTAAGCAGCCGTATGGCAATGGACGTATGATAATTATAACCCATATAGGCAGTGATTCGGGTTTTTTAGAGGGAGGTTTGATGTTATTTAAATCAAATAGTAATCGAGACTACCATCAAGATTGAGGATTGGTTTGAGAAAATCCTGCATTTATTGGAACCAAATTGCGTAATTGTTTTAGACAACGCTTCGTGTCACAGTCGTCGCGAAGAAACTGTACCTATAGCAGCACGGCAAAAAGAAGATATTCAAATATGGATAACGCAAAAAAGATTTCGTTTGACGAATCGATGCTAAAAATAGAACTATTACAAATTGTGATGAAAGAAAAGCCCAAATTTTTGAATATGCTATCGATGGAATGAAAAAAGTTGCTGGTAAAACAGTTTTGCAATTACCACCATATCACTGTGAGTTCAATCCAATTGAACTCATTTGGGCTCAAGTGAAAGGAGATGTAGGGCGAAGAAATTCTACATTTAAGTTAGCTGAGGTGGAGAAGCTTTTTCATACAGCGTTGGAGGATATAACACCTACCCAATCGACAAAATGTATAGAACGCACAATTTTGGAAGAAGAAAAAATGCGAAATTTACGTTCATATAGAACCTCTTATTATTCATGCTAATAGTGCTTCTGATACTTCTGACATGGACGGCTCTGATGTGGTTGACGATTCGGACGAAGAAATTATGGATAATTAAATATGTATATTGAAGCACTTGTCATAGGTAATAAGTTACAAAGTAACGCACAGCGTATATTAATATTGTACTTTATACAAGTTATAACTTTGTTGCGTTTTGGTAAGAAGTATCTATTTAGAAAGTTTAAAGCATTTTCAAATTATCAATATTTCAGGTTCTTTATCGTTGTGTTAACTAGTTATTGCGTTTGGTCTGTCCCGTTTCATCACGGCTACGGCAAGGAGCAAGACCCCCGGTGCGTTACCATATAGAATTTTTATCAGATAAACAGTTGTATTTTTTACATATTTAGGTTGACCAGCTTCAAATCCTGGCGAATCTATGACACAACCATGCCTACATTTATAAAAATTGTATACGTTCTGCATTGTTTAATTTATTTATACCTAGTATACTGTACTTACCTTACTTAACTTTTCTCGTTAAATGTATTTCTTTAATAAATTGTAATATTGGTTTAATAAATGTTCTGTTAATGTTCTTTGTAGATTTAGTTAGAAGCCCGATTTCGTAATGTATAACATTTATTTTAAATAACGAGCTACATAATCTTAATAACTAATATAACCTGTAATATAAAAAACGACAAAATAACTAGTACTTATTAAAAACAAAATTTATAATCTAGATAACTAAGACATCTAATTTTTTCCATCCCATTTTCAAACGAACTATAACTAATAATTGATTCAAACGATAATAATCCAAAATGTGTTCATGTTTTATTATTCAATAATTACTAACTTTGTTGATTAACATTTTTTAACAGGAACATGTTGAAGTTTTATGACTTCAAAAGTGGTGGTGCTTATATTACTTACTAATCTGTTTGCTTATACGCTACTAGTAAGCAATATCCTAATTTAATAGTATTTTGCATATTTAATGTTATCAGGTTGTATAAAAGAGCTTGCTATTAAACATGCGGTTTTACTAGAATCAATCCCAGAAATTAGCATGATTTTTTTCTGGGTTTCAGTCCCAACCAAAATCCGCCCTCTGCATCCAGCTGGAATAGTTTCTTCAGTTTAAGAGGAATGGGTGTCTTCTCTATCACCGTAAATTCAAATTTGGACAACAAATAAAAGAAAACCAATTTGGTTTCCATTAGAGCAAATCTGTTTCCTATGCAAGCCCGAGGACCTCCACCAAATGGTAGGTGGGCATAAGGATTAACATGGGCTTTATTTTCCTCGCTAAATCTTTCCGGGTCAAAACGATCAGGGTTTGAATAAAACTGGGGGTCCCTGTGGATACTGAACTGTGGAAACCAAATGAGATCTCCCACTTTGATATGAATTGCTTTTTCGTCCTTGTTAAGGGGTTGAATGGATGGTGTAACGCAAGTTCGGTCTAATATAATTGTGCTTGGCCATTTTCGTAACGTTTCTGAAAGATAAATTGGTGGCAAATAAAATTATGTTGGTATTGTCAAAATTATTTTAAATGGGGGCTACTTCCTAAGCTTAAAGAGGGCCAAATAGATACTCGGTTGCTCTTTTTGTGCCATTAGTTAAATGGTACTAAAAGAGGGAGGAAGTGTCGACTTGTCTCTTTTCAAAGTTGAGACGTCTTATCCCATAGCTCCAATTTAAAAGTAATTTGGCTATAGCGGTTTAATTTACCTGATACCACCATATCCATGTATTTCATCTTTCCTAAATCTTCGTAGTTCAATGACTCCCCGCGTTCGCTTCTAATGTCGTCCACCTCATTTATTAATCGTTCTTGGATATTAGGACTGAGGGCAAGTTCATAAGCCATGAAGTACATCAAAGTGGCAACGCTATCAAATCCAGCCAAGAAGAAAATAAAGGCTTGTGCTGCGATGTCTTCATCTGTCATCCGTTCACTAACACATTCGTTAATATTTTCCGTAGTATCATTTGAGCCTTCTATGTTCTTTTCATTTTTAGATTTTTTCCTGGCTTCTAACAGCAAGTGAATCATATCTGGTCTGATAATTCCGTCTTTCTCTCGAGATTGTATATTACTTTTTATTACATCTAGGAAAAATTTGTTTGCGTGTTGTTTCAAGATGCTTATTCCAAGAGTCTGTAATATAAAACAGTATTGAACTTTACATTTGTTTCATCATGATAAATTATAACGCTCCAGTGGTTCTTATGCGAATGTGAATCTATTTAATAAAAATTAAAATATTTAATATTTTATACGTAGCCAAACACTACCTTTGACAGTATAGAAAACACAAGCGTTAAGAAGAACTTCAATCCATCCCAGAATCCCCCACCAAACTGTGTCGCATCTTTACCCATTAAGTAAAATTCGTTGTCCTTATTGGTCATAGAGTCACAAGTTACGCCAAAAGCTGTAGTGGCAATGACATCATTAGTGAATCTAGTGAAAATGTCTTTTAGCTCTACAGTTATAATGTCTGGGCCTTGATTATGGAAATATTGAACGAATTGTTTTGCGCAGTCGAACATCAGACCGAACATGCTCTTCATTTTGCTGCCGATAAAGGATGGACTCAACATCGTTCTCATGTGCCTCCATTTTTCTCCTGAAACATTCAAGAAATTATTGAAATAAAAGAATTTGTAGCTAATTTTTCACACCTTTCAAGAAAAACAGGTTCTTGTTCCACAAAGGATCAGTTATTTCCGGAAAGAAATTAAAATGATCCACAAAATGCTCAAAATCTTTTACTATAATTTGCTTGATTAAATCGGGATCCTTAATCACTAAAGTAGGACTTAAAAATTGGTAAACGCCATAATACTTAAAATGAACAGTAAGAAATAAAGTGTTCAATAAGGTTTACCAGATTTTACCGATTATTGCGAAACTCTTTGTAAACTACATCTATAGCTTCAGCGACGTTCCTGTATTGAATAAGACTTTGAAAAAATTCTAACCATGTTATCCAAAATTGTTCTTGTGGAACCCGATTTCTTTGCCAGTGCAAGAGTGGTTTTACCAATGTGAAGTAAATTGAAAGTAATAAACCCAGGCCCAACAAAATCCAAAACATTTCATTAAATCACTTTAACTATCAAATACAATTATTAATTAAATATTTCAAATACAGGTCCACGAAAAAGGCGATTCATACGTCATCTGTGCATACTTGTAAACTAACCAATTATCTCTGCTGTTTACCAATTAAACTCAGGTATCGTGTTTGAAAGCAAATCACTCAGTGATGCTGAAGTTAGTTCAAAATAGAAACTTTTTTATTACAAGTTTTAGTAGAGTTCGTTAACCACAAAATATTATATTAAACTTGGATCATCTTATCTAATGGTGTATGTGAATTCACTTGTTGCGCGTAACACTGTACAATTGATAATATTGAGTGATGGAATACGTTACGAAATGATGTTTAATATCGGTAGAATGCCATAATCAGTTGACCTTGTACAGAAGTTCTACTACAAGTTTAATTAAACACGAAATTAAGTAGCTTAATTAAGTTTGACAAAGCGTTTTCGTATAGAATCACAATTACAGTTCCCGATTTTGTTTTCTAATGCGTTTTCTTGGCCTCTTTATTTGTCAATAAGATAAAGTCTATTGCTTCTAAAAAGTTGTTAGTTTGTGTCAGAAACGCTTAGTCACTGTTCAAGTATTTTTCTATCATTTTGATAATATCCTCATAGATGAGATAGCTTCTAAATCAAGAGGTTTGGTGTTTTAATTTAAGTATTGGCACAATACAAAAAACACAATTTAAGTAGCAGCAAAATAGTTGAGATTTATTCAAAGTCATCTCCATTTACCATTAAAATACTTATTGCCACAGTTGCCCAAGGCGCCTAGAGAAAGTTCAATTTGGTTGTTACAATTTTATTAATATTTTCTGCGTCCTGCAATTATATGGGTTTGAAAACCGTTTGCAACAGTTAGAAAAGAGAAGAAAGTCTGCTGCTGCCATGCTAAGTGACTTCACAATCAGTGTAGAATGGACAGGTACCTTAATATGCAATAGTAATCAACTACCATTTTCTCGTAATTGCAATAATATCTTCATTGTTTTATTGTAAAATACGTTATTTACTGTTCCCCCTATAGGCACAACTTCTTTATAGATCGCATTTTGATTTTCAAAAAAGGTTTCTTACATGTCTTCTAAATATCCATAAAGTCTGTCGTTTACAAAGGTAGGTAGGAAGAATATTATCAATAATCACTGCAATTTACTCGCCAAATCGTCACAAACACACGTAACGTTTGCACGTTCCTTCGTTGTCAACTCGACTGTTTACAATTGCACGTTGAAAGGCATACTCATGGCGCATATAGACAGACATCCATTGCGTGGTAAAAGTAGGAAGCAAGAGCGCTAAGCCACCATTTAGTATGTCGAGAAGTAGCTACTCACATGGACGGCAATTTTGAATAAATACAATTATTTAAAAATGATTTTCTGAATCTCTTATTGCTAAAGAACACGGTGCCTCGGAGAGTACCTAAAACCGTCGGTCTCCCTGGGTTAGTGCGCCACGTCACTAACTACCTCAAACAGGGTTAAAGTGGCAGCAAGCTGCGGAACCGAGTATTCGGATGTCCCCGCAATATCCCATACGCAATTTATTTATTTTGCTAAAGAACTTGTTAAATTTAAAAATGCATCTCTTATAAATTAATAGCATGTTGGAATTGAATTTGTAGTATTATTAATGGTATCTTTAGGTGCAATCTCGTAAAGCTTGTACGTTTCCAATTTTTTGTTGGGCCACATTCATAGCCCATCCTGGGCCACATGCGGCCCGTGGACCACGGGTTGAACAAGGAGCTTGCTTTAGAAGTTCTTTCAAGAAGCTTAATAATTAGTCTTTTATAAGGGGTCTAGCCATCATTTTAAGTAACTAAAAATATTTTTGTATTGCCTAATGATATCATTCAAACGATAATAATATAAAACGTATTCCGTTCTTCTTATTAAAAAAAAAGATTTCACAATAGATGCGCGTCTGTTATTTTGTAAATACTACGAAGTTTTGCGGTAACCAAAAAGTTCCAAGTTACGTAGCATTTCCAAACCGGAAAACATGAAAATAATAAAATACGAAAAAGGGATAGTAGGCAAGTATTAATTACTCCTTTACCAAGGGTTGTGCCTAAACGTTCAGAATTTAATGAAGAAATATGTAAGGCTTTTATTTGCGCTAATATTCCGTTGGTTAAGTTAAAGAATGAAGTTTTTTGCAATTTTTTGGAAAAGTATACGAAACAGAATATTCTAGACGAATCGATATTAAGAAAAAATTATGTTTCCAAGATATATGCAGCAACATTACACAAAGTAAGAGAAAAAGTAAACGATCACAGTATTTGGGTGTCTTTGAATGAAACAACCGATGCAGAACAAAGATGCGTAGAAAATTTTGTGTTTGGTGTATTAGGGGTTAACGAAGAAAAGAAATCATATCTGCCGACTTTAAAATTCTTGGACAAAGTGAATCACCCAACGATTGCTGCTTTTTTCAACAACTTTCTAAGCTTATTGTGGGCGTCTGGAATTCTATATGAAAAAGTGCGAATGGTTTGTGGTGATGCAGCAAAGCAAAGCAATGCGAGGATTGCAGATTTTGTATCCAAACATGATACATGTGACCTGTTTAGCACATGGTTTACACCGAGTAGCTGACTTAGTTCACAATATTTATTCAAACGTTAACGTGCTGATATCATCAAAAAAGGTTTTTCTCAAAACACCGAGTCGTGTGCAGCAGTTTCGGGAAGTTGCGGGGGACGTTCCACTTCCGCCCGCGCCAATCATTACAAGATGGGAAACTTGGACCGACGCTGCTGTGTATTACACTGCAAATTTCGAAATTGTGAAAAAAGTTCGAAATTCGACCCTGAAGAAGCACAGGGTATTCTGAGAAAAAAAGGTATTCGGGAAGATTAGATGTTTATTCGAGCTAATTTGGCTTGCATTTTAATTGCAATCTCTAAACAAGAAACGGCTCAAATATCTTTACAAGTGAGCATTGAAATAGTAGAAGATATGGTCAAGGGTTTAACTAAACCCAAGAAAAAGGATTGCATTAATAAATTAAATGAAGTGCTGTCAAAAAATATGGGCTACCAACAACTGAAGAATATAAGCGGTGTGTTGCAAAATAAACAGCCCTTGATGCAAGAAATGAATATTTAAATATCATTGATATTGTAAATTATGAATTTGTACAAATAGTGTCCTGTGATGTCGAGAGAGTCTTTTCACAGTACAACAATATTCTCGCTGACAACAGCCGCAAATTTACATTCGCAAATGTATTACACCACGTTGTTGTTAAGTGCAATTATGATTTGATTTTATTATTTATTTTTTATTATTATCGTGATCCTCGTTTGTACCGCTTGCGCAGTGTCGAGGCGGTGTGGGGCAAGGCTAAGCTAGTTTGTGCTATGCACAACAGGGCCCGCCTCTGCGGGTTACCGTGTTGGTGCGAAACCATGCTTGGCTTGCCTGTTGTGCGTGAATGTTTTTGTTTATGGTCTTGATACTCCTCTAATGCGACCGTAATTCGAGGAGTGCCATTAATTTGATCCCCAATGGCAAATGGAGACCGGGACCCAGTACCGATCCCCCAGGGAATTAGAAAAATTTCCTACCCTGGGGAGATTCGAACCGGGAAGCGTTTGGACTATTACATCCAAACCTTGGCCCTCTACCACTGAGCCATCCCCGCCCTTGATTTGATTTTATAATTTAATTAATTTTTAATTAGAAATTTTGTATTTTTTGATTAATTTTAATTAAATAATTTAGGATTTAAATATTTTTGTGCATTTTAATAGAAAACTAAATATGTATTGATATAACGTGAATGTTTTTTTTATAGTTAATTGACTCTTAGTACATATTTAAGTGTATATTTTGGATGTTTTTGATGCATATTTTGAAGTTTTTTAGTGAATAATTATCCTAAGCCTACTGATCAGTATTGTTCGTTATAGGAGTGGTGTTGATTGAGAGCTCCCGGAGTTTGGCCAGGTAATAGTGAAAGTTTGTGTACAAGCGTGGCTAGCCACGGGGTTTTAAAGGAACTACAAACAACCATCCTAGTCCTAGGTGTCCAGAGTCGTGTGTTACAAGTTTCGTGTTAGGCAGTTCTCACCTTAGGAAACACAGAATTGCCAATCAGGGCTGTAGGCCCCAAAATCCCGTGAGATATACATTTTAGGCAATTTAACGCATGAAACAGAGACATAGGTGACTGGTATCCCTCCCCTGTTGGCACCTTAAGAAGCACAGAATTGCGAATCCTGCGACATATACGTTCTAGGAAATTCAGGGTATGTCACAGAGACATAGGTGGTTGGTATCCCTCCCTGTTGGTACCTTAGGAAGCACAGAATTGCGAATCCTGGGACATATATGTTCTAGGCAATTCATCGTGTGTCACAGAGACACAAGTGGTTGGTATCCCCCCTTATTGACTCTTTCGAGAGTGCGCCAATCCAACTAGTTTTCAGGTGTGCAAATGGAATTAAACCAAAAGTAATTATTTAATGGACAATGATGTGGAAGTTAACCATCACCAGAGCGGATCAATCAAAGGGTTAATTATCCCATCCAAGTGTTATCAGTAAACTGCCCGTTTAACGGAGTGAAAGGGGTGGGCTCCTCGGCGAGTTACACTATAGTACTTAATAACAGATTGGTGAGTCCTTTTCTTTTTCATGTTTCCATATGTGGTGTCGTTTATTTGCGACCCTCGTCTGTCATTGACCTTACGATAAATATACAAGAAATATGAGAAGCTTGGTTTCTTAGAAATAATCTTGTTTGTGAGTTGAATGAAAACGCTCCTAACAAGAGCATCTTTTTATTACATCTTACTTTTGAGAAAATGAAATGGCGCATGTATGCCTTAAATATTAATCAGGAGAGTCAAGGTGAAAGTTCTAGCAAACTTTTGATTTCGTATATGAAGGTTAACGGAGAGGAACTGTATCTTGAGCATTCGTCTGTCTTGTTTACTCTGTGTTCTATAGATGGACCGAAGTTACTTTCTACTCGTATTATGATCGTCCGTTTCCGCACACCGCCGATATTTTTATCATTAGCGTGTGTAGTACAGGTTTGACATGTGAGTGTTGACGTGAGGTAAATAAATACCGTTGTTGGTTTTGGTAATGGGTTGGATATGTAAAAGTGAATGAGTAAACGCTCTTTATTACTTTCATTAGGTACTATATTTATTTTCGTTATTTGCTTAATTCAGGTTAATCCGCAAAAGCAATAAAATAACCAATATATCGTACAATGGAATGTTAAAACATACTTGTGCGACTGCTTTTTGATGGAGCTCAATTATTGATAAAACACTTGATATTATTTTCGATTATTATAGAGAAGCTTTCCGCTGATAAAAATAGTTGCACAATAATAACAAGCTTTGATGTATAGTTTATATAATTATTATGCATTGTCACATTGTGGTTAAGCTAACAAAAAACTCTTGTAGCTCCCAAGAAAAACATGACTTATTTTGTTTTAGATAAGATTGTAGCTGAAATATGTTTGGGTTGTTATTAGCGTTTGCTTCGGGATTACTCTCATACTATATCCTTGTTAGGCCTTTTACATATTGGTCATCTAGGAAAGTTCCACAAGGCGATATTTGGACATTATGGAAACGAATATTTCAAGTCTTTTATCGGGTAAAATCAACAGCTGTGCGCTTTCAAGAAGTATACAATATGTTCCCAAATCAACGGTAACTGAAGCAAATAAATACTCTCTCATCTATCTTTTAATATTTTTAGTTATGCTGGTATTTACCAGTTCTTAAAGCCCGCAATTTTGTTGAGAGACCCCGATTTAATAAAACAAATAACAGTAAAAGATTTCGACCATTTTATGGATCATAACCAGCTCATACTTAGCGAACCTTTGTGGGAGAAAAACTTATTTGCGTTAAGAGGTACTGAATAAGTTCTATAAAACTATATCCTCAATTGCAAACTAATTCATTGTGTAACCCTTAACAGGAGATGAATGGAGAGATATGAGGTCAACACTCAGCCCTTCCTTTACTAGCAGTAAGATGAAGGGCATGTTTAGTCTTATTCGAGATTGTGCTGAACAATTTGTTCATTATTTCGATGAAGGAGATTCAACTACCAGAACTGTTGAGATGAAAGATACCTTTGCTAGGTTTACGAATGATGTGATCGCGTCAATTGCATTTGGAGTTAGTTGTGATTCTCTGAAGGACCGAGAGAATGAATTTTACATGATGGGGAAAACGGGTCTAAATTTCAATGGTTTGAAATTTGTATTGTACTTCGTGGCACCACGTTTTGCGAAAGTAAGTAGTCCAAATTTCTTTCTTAATGTCTGTCACACATATTAACCTGATTATTTTTAAGTTCTTGGGGCTTAAAATATTCAGCGACGAAGTAAATTCGTTCTTTAGAAGAATAATAAAAGATAATATTACAACCAGAGAACGTGAAGGAATTGTTCGGCCAGACATGATTCATCTGCTAATGGAAGCAAGAAAAGGTAGATTGAAACACGATGATCAAGAAAGTGCAGCTGGGGATTTCGCCAAAACTAAAGAAGTAGGACGCGGAAAAGACCAACTTACTGACGAAGATATAACAGCTCAAGCCTTCGTATTTTTCCTTGCTGGATTCGATACCGTTTCCTCAGCAATGTCTTTTATGGCATACGAACTGGCTGTTAATCCTGATATTCAGCAACGACTACTATGTGAAGTAAATGAAACTTTGGATGCCTGTGGGGGATGTTTAACATATGAAGCGTTGACGAAGATGAAATATATGGACATGGTTACATCAGGTAAGCGGCAAAAAGATAAAATTCATTCTTGTTCCTCCTGAATTTTCTAGAAACTCTACGAAAGTGGCCAGTTGCGCCTGCAATAGATCGGCTCTGCGTAAAACCTTACACCATCCAACCGATTAATAACGAAGAAACTCCGGTACATGTGAATATCGGCGACGTCGTTGTTTTACCAGTATATGGAATCCACCGAGATCCAGAGATTTATCCAGATCCAGACCGTTTCGATCCAGAGAGGTTCAGTGACGACAATAAAGCGAATATTAATCCGTATTCCTATCTTGCATTTGGAGCTGGACCGCGAAGTTGTATAGGCAGCAGATTTGCGTTGCTTGAAATCAAAATCGTGTTTTTCTGTATTTTGACCAAATTTGATATAGTAGTTGTGAAGAAAACAACTGTGCCTCTTAAACTTGGTAGCAGCTTTGTCAATTTGTCTTCAGAGGGTGGTATCTGGTTGGAGTTCAAACCCAGAAATGATGTTAAATAATTTAGTCGATAACTCGAAATACTGAGTGTTATTGTTAAATTTAATTGACAAAAACAATGATATCGCTAAAAAGTATTTGCGTAAACTAATGTCTGTGTTGCAGTTAGCGAATGGAAAATGTGTACGAGGTTTTGTAATAGTACTGTTAATAAATTATATTTTGTCTTCATTAATAAAAGTAGTTGGTTAAAGTTAACATGGTAGTTGTCAAAATCGTTTTGCATTTATGCACAAATTTATAAGAACAGTTCTGATAATTTTACTTTCCTATATTTTCAGTATGGGAATTTTCGACGCAAGGGTTGCCTTTTATGTTTCAGGATTGGGCAACCCTAGTGCTGCCATCTGGCAACTGACGTCTCTATCGTAAAGTTTGCCATTTTTGACAGTATACGTACTCAGAACGTTTTGACGTACGAGCGCTATTTGTATTGTTTACAGTAACTCGAAAAATTCATATCGACCAAAAATTGGAATTAAATCGTGAACATTTTCGTGCGATTATTTTTTACAACTTTCGACGTGGATTAACGCAACAACAGTGCATCGATGAACTTAGTTCGATTTTTGGCGATGAAGCACCGTCAAGGACCAGTGTTTATGGATGGTTTATCGAATTCAATCGTGGCCGTAGTTCGCCCAACGGCGAATTTCATGAAGGTCGCCCAAAATCAGTTGTTGTTCCGAAAAACATTGATGCGGTGCGTAAACTGATACTGCAAGATCGTCATGTGACTTATTGTGAGATTGAGGTATCCTTGGACATTAGTGGGGTCAGCATAGATTCAATATTGCGTGAACGTTAGGCCGTAAAAAAGATTTGTTCGCGTTGGATCTCACATAATTTGACAATCGCTCAAAAACAAGCCCGTGTCAATTGGTCGCAAGAAATACTCAAAAAATTCGATCGCGGTGCTTCAAAACATGTGTATGACATCGTGACAGATGACGAATCGTGGATCTAGGCGTATGGGCCCGAAAGTAAACAGCAGTCGACTGCATGGGTCTTCCAAGGCGTGCCAAACCCAACAAAAGTCGATCGTGCTCGAAGCACTTCGAAGCAAAAGGTCTCAACCGCACCATTGGTGCAACGTAGAACGGTCAATTCTGAATGGTACACAACCATTTGTTTGCACAAGTCTTCGGAGAAATAAGAAAAACCAACCGCCGAAGACGAATCATTCTCCACCACGACAAAGCGAGCTCTCACACATCGGCTCGAACAAGTGACTTTTTGAGCACTCAAAACGTCGATTTGATGAGTCATCCGCCATATAGTCCTGATTTGGCACCCAATGACTTCTTTTTATTCCCGAACATCAAAAATAAATGGCGATGTCAACGTTTTTCGACACCTGAAGAAGCGGTTGATGCGTTCAAAATGCATGTTTTGGAGATACTTCAATCGGAGTGGATAAAGTGCTTCGAAAATTGGTTTATACGCATGCAAAAGAGTATTGATCTTCATGGAGAATATTTTGAAAAAATTTAAAGCCATTTTTGAAGATAAATGTTTTTTTTTGTCCTCTAATTCCAAAATATAGAAGGCAACCCTCGTATTGTGATTTTGACTGTAGTGTTTTGATGTAGATGACGCTGTATTGATAGCCAACAATGAAGACGATCCGCAAAAGATTACTGCAAAAGTTTAGTTAAACAGGAAATCCACAACAATGGATATATCCAAAGAACCCATAAGGTGTAAACTAGAACACAAAGGAACAATAATAGAGCAGGTGATGCCTCTTGAGCATCTAGCAATTGAAGTGTTGAGTAATAGAAATTTAATAAAGGAGGCAAGGAAATAAGAGATGAAGGCCATGCAAATGGCGGGATGCCTGAATAGTACAATATGGCATAACAAATACATGTGTGTAGATAAAAAAGCAAATACATTAATCGATGGTTCGTCCAATTTTAACATATGCTAATGGAACGCGTGCAGAGACCAAAGCAACCAAACAAGGAAGAAAAACAACTGAGATGAAAGTTTTAACACCAATATTAAAGTAACACTGCGAGACAGACAGCAAGCGTAGATGTAAGGAGAACACATAACAAATGAATACAGTGAAAGGGTAAATAGAAGGAATAGAACAACAACGTGGAACGAATCGGAACAGAGAGATTAGCATATATATGCAAAACAAGTTTACCAACTGGGAGAAGACACCCAACGACGTCCACCAAGAAGAGGGATAGAAAGCTGGATCTCTTCGTCGGTGAAATAATAGGTCAGACAAATAAGGAGACATCCCTACTTAACGGAAGAAAAAGAAGAAGGAGAGGAAGAAGAAGAAGAGATTTTGACTGAAATGCATGTCTATCCATTTGAAAATCAAATTGGGGTTGTTACGGGAAAACGAATTTTTTCGTCGACGCGTAACAGGAAAGACGGAAGTGCCTTCGGTTTAGATCAGAGGAGTAGAGGTGGTTCACGGAAATCGCTTACGGGGAGGGAAATCGGATGTTATTGGAACGTTCGAACTGAAAAAGGCTCGCCGTCAGTGGCTTGCGATATTTAATTTCTTAGAACAGATCTACGCAGCCAGTGGCGTCGGAGTTTATAATACAATACAATTTATGAATACAGTTTACAGTTAACCAAAAGAAGAAAGGACAACTGGCGACTGAAGGTCACTTTACGTCGCATTTTAAAAAAGGGTCCGCACTTGAAACTTAGAAATTAAGCTCGGAAAAAGTTTTCACTACACAATTAGAATTTCTCCTACCTTAGTGTTGCTCGGTAAGGAGCAGACAGAGGCACAACTGAGGTGTTTCTAAGATCTTCGGGAAGCGGGAAAAATTCGCCGGTACGCCCCTGAAGATTGGATCAAATGGAGATAACGCTACGGCCAGGGCTTTTTCGACGTCGAGAGAGAAGAGACGGGAACTTCAGGTTCAAGATCTCCGCCGCTGTACGGGAGGATCACTTACAAGGGCTCGAAAAACAGAATTTCCACGGGTTTGATAGCTTTTATGCGACACAAGTCGAGGAAACAATTTCACTGAACTGTTTTTGCAGAAAGCTGACACTCTGCTAATATTTTTAATCCAACACAAGTCGAACATTCTTTTGCCTAACGCAAAAAACGAAGCGATAACTCATTTAGCAGAAGAGCTGCGACACAACCCGATATCCACAAGAAAACACGTCAGTTCACTCCCAAAGTCTTGTTCTAGAACAAATTCTTACACGTGAGATGTCCGAGAAACATACCATTTCTAAGGCCATGCTGCTGACAAAAGGGGTTCTAAGAATTCCTTTTGGCCGGTGCCAACAGACTAAATAAACATGTCAAACGTTCGATTAAGTTTCGAAAGTGGCCTCCCATAAATTTAATTTTTGAAAATAATGAACATTGTAATCAACATAAGAACGGCAATTAAAATAGAAGTTTAATTCCTATAAAGCGACAAAACTAACCCAACATAACAGGGTGTTACTTCCAGATATAGCAGAAGCGATGTGAACTTACTGCAAGCGTACTAATGTTGTTCTTCGTGTGTAGTTAGCGTTAGTGCCTTGTATTGATGGAGGTATCTGGAATGAAATCATTCGAAATATTCGATTATGCGCATATCTCGAGATGCGAGTAATTCATTCGAATGATAAAATCTTCGCGAATACGTTTGTTTAGTGGCGCACGCGTCTGGAATGAAACAATTCGAAATATTTGACTTGTTTTGTGTGATGGGAGGGGGATTGCATGTGTAGCTTCGTTAGCAAAATAGGTTCTTAGAATTTCGAACCGGGCGGGCTTAAGTTAGGATTATTTTTTCTGCTTTTCCGTAATTCAAAAATATTAATTGAACAATTATTAGATTGGTTATTATTCGATTAAATATAGTATTGTTATAAACTAGATAAATAAATAAAATAAATTCAGCAATTTGTGTCACTGTTTAAAAATATCAAATAATCCATATTCTCTTATCTTAATCAGTTACCATTTGTAATCTGTACGACTTTTGATATTAACTTTCCGTTAGAAAATTTTTGTGACTAAGTTGGCCGTCATGATTACACTT
>JABXWE010064345.1:0-15519 GCA_014611495.1 Limonius californicus
TCTAAAGAAATATCACTCGATATACCTTGACATTTAAAACTTTTGGGTTGTTGGTGGTGGTGGTTAGGGGGATGAAATAGGGTAGATCACTTCCTTAGTAAAAGACGTCCCTCTTCAAGTTATTTTTGACTTGTCACGACGATTTTTTCAAATTTGATCATTTACAAAGTTATTCGAGGCTGACTGTTTTAGTTGGGACACCCTGTATCTAGTTTTATACTAGAAAAAAACCGCAGCAAGCAGAATAGACATAAAAGGTTAATATTTGTTATATCTACGGTATGTTCTTATGCATGTACCTTAGAACGGCAATTACTTTGGAAAAATAATTATGTTTTAGATTGTATCCTATGTACTGTTACGCTTGAAATTTTAAATATTCCTAGAACATAATAGTATACAGGTTGTTTTTAAATTCAAGCCGAGTTTATTTGTTCATTTAGTAGTAACTACAGAAAAACACAGGTTTTAGACAAACAATAATTTCGTACCAATTAAACAAGATGATGCTGACTTCTAGGTAAAGTAGAATTTTTTCAATGCTTATGTGTTTTAGGTTAATTCGCTAGTATGATGTTCATTCTTTAAAACCCTACGTTAGATGGGATTTCTATGCAATTGTATGTTTTTCAGATGTAGTTGAATTTCTACACTTTTTATATACAGATGAATCACATATTATCCATATCAGGGCATGTTTAATAATTTTTTGTAAACGCATGTGTACAGGGTGTTTAAAGAAAGGTCGGATAATTTACTAACGTATAGTACTCTTTAAACGACCCCAAAAAATAGTAATCAACATGTCCGCAAACCAACTGTTATGGAGATAGAGGCTATCGTATACTTTAAATAATAAATTGCAGTAGAAAGATTTTCATTTGCCATGAATGCCATGAGAAACACAATTTAAGTTATTGGTTACTGTACACAATTGTATCCGTACCATATCCAGCGGGTACAAGCCCTCACTGCTTCTGATTATGCTTCAAGAATGGTGTTTTGAACAATCACACTGAGAAAAGTTGCAGAAAACCAAACTCTTCTGCCAATATTTTATTCATGGCGACGAAGCTACTTTTACGAATAACGAATAATCATGTATGGGTAGACGAACATCCTCACGCTGCATCGATTTCTGTTAAATGTTTGGCTGAGTATTTTGGGAGACCGTTTGATAAGGCCAGCATTTATATCAAATCGTTTGATTGATAAAACGTATCTTTTCTTCTTAAATAACACTTTACCCCCACTATCAAAAGACGTGCTCCTGAATAATAGGGTTTATCTGTGGTTTATGTACGCTGGGACTCCTCCACATTTTTCAATTAATATTGGAGAATTTCTATAATCTGGAATTGCAAATGTTTAGGGCCACCTAGATCCCCTGATTTTAACTCAATAGATTTTGGTATTTAGGAAAATGTTATATTTATTGCCTTTACAGTTCGTTTTATCGTAATAATGCAATTTTCCGATTAAAATAGACAATCGCCTCTATTTCTAAAACTGTCGGTTTCGCGACATATGTTGGTTAAGATTTTGTTTGGTTTGATGAGCATTATGAGTAAATTATTCTACCTTTTCTTTAAACAAACTATATTTAAAGTACAGCAATTTTGTGGTGCATAAAAGCCAGAGGTTTTCAACTATCATTGATTACAAAAAAAATGTTCTATCGAAGGAAATATTGAATAAAATCAATTCTTTCGTAATAGTGAGCTCTCTACGTTCAGTTGCATTTAAGAATACAAAACTGATTCCATTTCTGGCTTTTCCCGGAAGTAATTGTTGGCTTTCGGCACGTGAATTGTATATACTAATATCTAAGGTTATAAATAGGCAGATGGTTTAGTTTTAAATATTTTTTTGGAGAAGAATGCTTTTGAAGTTTCACTATATTAGTGTTAAATGCTAATAAGACACGTAGCAGAATTTTGTACAAAGAGTTTTTACAAAATTGTGTATCGTCTCATACAGAACTTTCAGTGCAAAATTTTATAGAAAATTCCGCACATTCATGCTCTAAAATCGGTAGAATTTTGTTCAGAATCTGCGTCGTATCGATGCGTAAACATACAATTTTTAGTGTTCATCAATGATCGCAGAGGGCAGGAGAGAGGTAAATGTTTTACCACGTGTTTACGCCACCACGCCAACGCTAACCGCACTTTCAAATAATTTAGTCTATTTAAGACGTGACTACCTTTAGTTATGTTTATAACCTACATTAAGCCGAAAAAGACCCCATTTCTGGTGAAAATACCAGAATAATTAATGCTACGCATATGAACTATAAACATTCTGAAAAAAATTAATAAGATCTATAATATTTTCATCATATAGTTTAATCACCCTGTACAGTGAATTTGCTTTTACAGTGCTATTGCTTGGTAGTAATTCATTTCAATTTCAAATTATGTATTGATATATAGTGCGTACCATTTACATGTTTCAAGAAATATGCAAACATGCAAATAGCGATCACACAGTATAGATTGGCGTCTTAATTTTCAATTGATCACGTAATTTTGTAGACCAAGCATCAATATTTATCTCAGTTTAATTAACTTAATTAGTTACACGAGGCTATAGCAAAATTGTATACAACACAGTAATGCTAAGATTTAGACTACTGTTTATTTAAACTTAGAAAGATATTTAAAAATATAACAATATACAGCGTGGTCAATTTAAAAGACAATTGTTTTTGAACTAACTATTTATATATCTGAATATAATTTTAAATTATCCTATAAAAATTCTCTTAAGCTTCACTAAAGATAATTTTGCGATACTTTGCTAATAAATGACATATAAAGTAAACCCTCTGTAAGTAGGCGCCTTATATGAAGAGTATTAGGTAAGTACAGGATTATCAGCTAACAGGAAGGGCGTTGAAAAACGTCAAAGGGACACTTAAGACCTTCAGCCCCCCTGGCAAACGCCACTGCCCTTAAATACGGTTTTCCAAATAAGCATTTTTGAAAATAACATTTTCAAGTATGTTGTTTACACTTTGCATATACAGGGTGGGCCAGTGAAAACGAAACAAACCCGATTTTTCACATTTATCGCCATTTAAAAAAAAATTGCTCGGACCCGTAAATTTTTGTTTTGAGGGGGAAACTATCTGAGTTTAGTTTTAACCTTGTCACTTCAACCTCCTAGAGGTGGTGAGCTTCACCCCTAAATTTTAAATAGAATTGTGGGTCGAGTGATGCATCATTTTAAAGGGCATGAAATTCTCGTTTTAGCGTTTCTTAGTTTTTCAAATTCGGATCAGTAGTTTTCGAGAAAATTCCTTTTAAAGATAGTTACCCGCCAAAAACCAATAATTCATGATATTTCACTTTTACCATAATTTACACCAGTAATGTTTTATTGATTAAGAAATTTACCTTAACTTTCACTTTATTAAATGTTCGAAATGTTGATCTCCATCATCTATACAGTAGTACCTACAGGTTTTGTTAAAAACGGTTTCGGACGTTCTGCAGCATTTCTGGGGTAATTTGCCGGCATTCGTTGTTGATCCGTTGATGCAAATCATTTAGAGATTCTGGCTGAGTCCTATAAATTTTACTTTTTATGTGGCCCCACAGAAAGAAGGCCAAAGGGAAATGTTTCGTCCAGATACTGACGAACAGCAAGGTCCTAGTGTGGAGGTGCTCCGTCTTGTTGAAACATCAACTCATTTACATTTTAACGGTCATTTTGTTTCATAATTACAGTTATTGCTGGATCAACATGATCTCGTATTAAATCCAAATACATTTCTCCTGTTAGATTTCCTGGTAAAAAAAGGACCAACAACGCGATCGCCGTAAATTCCAGCCCACATGTTTAATTTTTTGAGGATTTTGAGTGTGAACTTCATGGAATATGTGTGGGTTTTTATATTATGGCGATTAACAACCCTGCTCAGAAAAAGCATATTTGGGTTATCAATTATCCGTTCACTCATACCCTCGCAAAAATCCAAATGACTATCAAAAGCCACCTTCGCTTGAATTTTGGACAAGGTGGATTTTATACAGATAGAATTTTTGGGCTTTTAAAATTTTTCGATTGCTAGCATGGGATATGCCAGCAATTATTGCCCGAAAAGTGCAACTTCCGTAGCTTCCTTTTCCACCATTCGATGTTCAGATTTTAACTGAATAACTAAAATTATGGAACAAAATAACCGCTACAATGTGAATGAGTTGATGTTTCAACAAGATGGAGTACCTGCACACGATGTCCTTGCTGTTCGTCAATATCTGAACGAAACATTTACTGGTAGATGGATTGGCAAAAGAGGAACAATGGAGTGGCCTGTGAGGTCACCAGATTTAAGCCCTTTAGACATTTTTCTGTGGGGCCACATAAAAAGTAAAATTTACTTAACTCAGCCAGAATCCTTAAATGATTTGCGTCAACGGATCAACAACGAATGCCGGCAAATTGCCCCAGAAATGCGTCCGAAACTGTTTTCAACAAAACCTGTACTACTGTATGGATCCTGGAGGTCAACATTTCAAACATTTAATAAAATGAATCTTAAGGTAGATTTCTTAATCAATAAAACATTACTGGTGTAAATTATGGTAAAAGTGTAAAATCATGAATTATTGGTTTTTGGCGGGTTACTATATTTACAAGGCATTTTCCCGAAAACTACTAATCCGAATTTGAAAAACTAGGAAGAGTTAAAACGAGAATTTAATGCCCATTAAAATGATGTACCACTCGACCCCCTTTCCCATTTAAAATTTTAGGGGCCATGCTCACCACCCCTAGGAGGTTGAAAAAGTTTCCCCCTCACAACAAAAATTGACGGGTCCGAGCGATTTTATAAAAAATCACGATAAATATGAAAAATCGGATCTTTTTCGTTTTCGTTAGCCCACCCTATACATTATTTAAGGCTTGACGTCGGCTACGATATTACAAACAAAATTTTAATTTCGTAGAAAAGCACGAATTGCCGAAGTTCTTAACAAAAATATTTTCTTATTACATATTTTATAGGTTTTATCATATACAACTTATTAATTTGAATTTTCCGCTTTAGTTATCAATCCATCTGGTTGCCCCTCTCCAACAAGCCCAGAAACCCGAAAGGCGTGCCGACATCCGATCAGATGTTCGAGCAACATCGAGTGCCCGTCCACCAAGCAGTGCTGCCGGACGACGTTGTGTGGCGCCACCTGTACGGATTTGATTTTCCCCGGCTACAGATATTGACTTTTTTAAGTTATTTTTGAAAATTATACGCTGTGCTTTATTATTACACTTAAGCGCTAATGTCGTAACTTTGTTTTAAGTAGCTAGAAATAAGGGTATCTTAGGATTAAGGAGGATGAAGGACAAGGTTTTGTGAGCGCGTGAAAGTTTCAATAAAAAGTTGGAAAGGAAAGCTGATGAGCAAACATTATGTTATTCTGGATAGTTTTAAGTAGTTTGAGGTTGCTTTATGCATACAAATGGGTTTTAAGTTCAAACGCTGTTTACTGTTTATTTTTAATCATGACTTAATAAATGTTAACAAAGGTGATTCACATGGTATTAAACTTCCTACCTGTGCACCTCGTAACTGTCTGTTGTTCCCGGAATTTATTTAACTGCCCGTCAGCTGTTTTCATTAAATTTTTAAATTCATTTGTTTTAAATAATCGAATGTTTTCGGAAATGGCGCTTTTTAAAAGTGTTAAATAACCGCTTATTTAAGTGTTCTGTTGTGATAATTAAACGTGTAGAAGTGTTAATTTTATAATTAGAAAAGATAATTTAATTTTGGGCCCCGTGTAAAAGGCAGCTTAAATCCGAATGCGCAGAACATTCTCTGCAGAAGCGCAAAAGCTCAGTTTCCAAGATGGCTGACACTTGTTGGTTAACAGTTTTATAACCGAGGTATTTCGATCGAAAACAGTGCCTTAACCGCCGTGACTTTCGTAAGAGTGAACGCGAACGACCGTGCGATGCAAGTTTTGAGTTTGTGTGCAAAAATCGTGCTAGTTTAGTGGTAAAAGTGTTCGAAAACCCCCGAAATGTGTCTTCTCATGGACACTTCTTATTTATTGTTTATGTGTGCATTTTTCTTGGATGCTTTTGGATATAATGAATAACACACCCCCGGTTCTTAATGAAAGGTAAGTTTGTGGGCCCAGATTGGCAAAAAAAGCTCTTGTAAATAAATTGCGATCGGAAGGCGCTGCATACTATTACGCTTATGTCACGTTGTTTTTCTTTTTCTATTTAGTAGGAGTAAACACGCACTGACATAACTGGTTTGTCTGAGCTCGTAATACACGCTGGTATTGTTTGAAATTATGCAGTGACTCCCATACTTCAGCATTTTATGTATTTTTCGCTCTGCTACGCTACGCCAGCATTTTTAAGCCGTAATACTTTACTTATATGTTAATGAGCTTGCTTCGATTGTTTTCCACGCAAGAAACAAAAGATAAATGGGTCACACTTAAGTCATTCATAGCCTCCTCGATTGTGGGTAGATGTGGCATTTAATTCTGCTTCCACACCGTTTTTTTCTGTATAATGCAGCTCCTGGTTGACAAAAAGAAGCGTTTTATCGGGTTACTAATTCAGGACGTTAGGCGATGAGTGTAAAGGATGTTTACGTTTGGGATTTATCAGGAGGAAGCTGATGCTATATTTAAGTTCCTGAAAAATGTGTGATAATGTCGTGTAATGCACTGGATTTATCTTGTCTTTTGCACCTGTTATTGGTTCCTTGATGGGTTTTTCACACCCCCTTGCAGTGGCGTCGGTATTGGTGTTGTGTAGGGTAGTCATTAAGAGGTTGGTAGTACCATTTGAGGGTAGTTTGAAGCTTTGGGCTGTGTTTTAAAAATTTAAATTTACTAGTGTTTATTGTAACGGTAAAAATTTAGTAAGTCAAGGTTGCCAGAACTGCTTATTATTGGATTATTAAATGTTTTGATTAGATACCTATATTTATAAACAATAGTTCGCTTCCTGATAATACTAGTTTGATTCTGATAAAACTCGAATTGCTCCTGTTCTAGCTTAAAATTTGCCGGAGCTCCATTTTGTTGATATCGCAAGTTCTTTAAGGGTGTATATGTTGCTCTAAGTCGGTGGTTTAGTGACACCGCACAACAATCATGACAAAGATGTAGCATAAATATTAAATACAATATATTGATTATTTATACAGTGTGATTTCATTAAAAGAGCAAGCAAAAACTTAAAATTCAAACGTTAACGTACAGTACAAGCTATTCAAGGTGATAAAAAATTAATTTAAATGGAACACCTTGTATATTAATATAATAAAAAAGTTATATATAATCAAATAAATTGTAATGAAAGTAGGTCGGGTATGAAATACACGAGACTATCTGTCAAATAGCAAAACTTTAAAATTTAGTCTTAGATCTACCGGTGTTTTATCAACACGATGGGGCGTCTCCACATAATTGAAGAAAGAAACTGGAATTTTGAGATTTTGTATATACATTAATTTGATTTCTTTTTGAAGGGTTCTACCACTGATTTAATTAATTGTTATAGATTTCTAATAACACAACATTTTGGAATGTGTCTAAGTATTCCATTTTTGAGTAACCCATAGAATATAATCCAGGGGTTAAATCAGCTGAATGTGGAGGCCATCTAATAATAATAATAATAATAATTAGTTCCTACTAACCTCCAAATGTCTTCTTTAATATATTTTGAATTGCTTGGCAATTATAGGAAGGCGCTCCATCTTGTTGGAAAGACACTTTAAGAGAAATCAATTGATCAAGTATCAAGTTTTCGAATTATTTTTTAAACGAAACATTCTTTATATTTAATTGCCTAAAAATGCCCATGAAAAAGAGAGAAACAGACGGAGTGGTATATTAAAAAAAACGACACTGAGAGGAATCTGAAAACAAAACGTACAGAGTGTTCCATTACAATAGACGATTTATTACGCTAAGCTAGTCTTTTGTTATGTAAACATATTGTATGTCCACAGAGCTTGTCTATTACTTTCTCGCTACATACAATCTTAATACGATTTTATATACTTCTACCTATTTATGTATGAATTCATAGGTAATTGATCCCTTAAAATGTTTGCTATTTTCCACCTTGTACAAATAAACATTTTTCGTACGCAATTCAAGAAAATTGTGTTAGAACAACAGTTTAAAAGGACTTTCCGTTACTTAAAAATTAATATTTTGAGGAAAACAATGTGAGGAATAATATATAAAATATAGCAATATACAGGATGTTCTTAAGTTATAAATGAAAATGTATAAAGAAATGCAGTGTGTTCCACGAAAAGGGGAGAAACATACAGGGTGTTTTCTTAAAAAACAGCGCTGAGAGGAATCCAAAGAACAATAAAATATACAGGATGTTTCAGTACATAACACGATTTATCACGATAGCCAAACCACCACACTAAAGTTCTCAAAGTTTATTTATTATCAAATTTTAACTAGTTTGAGCTAAATATGTAGGGATTTTATAAACTTTAATAAAAGAAATTCCAGGCGGAATGTTTCACTCATTCGCTATGTGGAAATGACGCTAAATGTTGATATAGTTTTGGAATTTTACAGAGTTGGTAATATTGCTGATAATTTGCGTGTTACTAACCGCCAAGTTATTGTTATTTTTTATTGTTGCTATTAGCAATTTACTTCGGCTTCAAAGCGTTTGTAGTTGCTGCATAAAATAGTACTTCAAAAAATCTGATAAAGTTCCTTTGTCTAATAATTAGTATTTTGAAAAATTTCTTCTCTCTGAATAATAAGACGTTTAGGCGACGTAGTTTCATATTTTTGTGAAGCTTAATTTTTTTTAATTGTGACAGAAAACTAGATATATTAATCTTAAAATAAGGCAATTATGGGATGGCGCTCCATCTTGCTGGAAAGACACTTTAAGAGAAATCAATTGATCAAGTATCAAGTTTTCGAATTGTTTTTTGAAACGAAACATTCTTTATATTTTATTATCCAAAATGAGAAATGAAGTCGGTGGATTCAGAATGTCATGTAGGATCCCCTTTTTTATTAAATGTATGAGGTGTTTCACTAAAAATTACAAAGTTGCAAGAAATTTAAAAAAATATTAGGCGTTAGGGTAAAATGAATAATGTCATCGTGTCTGCCCGGATTTTATATCCACACAGTATAATTTTCAAGTAGAATTTGGGAGTAATTAGCTGGCTAGTTTGTGTTTAAATGCCCTGTATATATCTGCAAGGGTGTTTTATTAACGTTTACTAACGAAGCTCGTTTTCTAGAACTTGTAGATAGTTGAAAAAATTCTACTGTACGTTATTGTATGGCTTTACAGTACGTAGAAATAATTTTCGAATAAAACAATTGCAATAATTATATCTTCTGACTTAATGAATTGCGGACGTTCGGTATGTTACTACGAATACTACTTTCACATGCAACCGAACAAGGCTGTTATACTACTATTTACATATTATTCGATGGTTAAAATGTTTTTCACTGGCGAAGCGAATATTTCTATAAATGTTATTTATCGTACCCTATTAAGGAAAATTGTGTTGGAACTCTAGTTTAAAACCACAATCTGAAACTTAAACATTTTTTAATTTGGATACTCCACAAGAAGCAGTCAGATAACACTCAGGCAATGCAAACGCACAAAAATATACAGGGTGTCGCATTACAAAAGAACGACTTACTTATAATAGTTATTCATTAAGTCCGTATTTTACATGTCCACACAATTTATTTAATTGATCCACTATTTATGAATTTATTCATGAGTAATTGATGCCCTAAAATGCTTTCCATGTTTTACTTTGAAAAATATAAAATTGCTATTTTTCGTACCCGATTCAGAAACACTGTTAGAATCAGGGTTTGAAAATATTTTTCACCACTTAAAACGTTATAATTAGGAAGAAAACAGAAGAAATTAGTAAAATATAGCGATATACAGGATGTTCATAAATTAAAAAATGGAAATACCGATTAGAGGAACGCACAGGTACAGAAATACAATTCAACGAAAAAAAAAAAATAGAACCGTTAGAAAGACGCTACATATTTCAATGTACAAGGTGGGCTGTTAAATAAGCCAAGATTCAGGGGAATTCAACAACAAAAATATACAAAATGTTCTATTACAAAACGACTTATCAATACACCAAACCGTTTTTCATTCAGTACATATATTGTGTGCCCACACAGCTATTTTATTACTCAATCACTACGTACAACGCTGATAAAAAATTAATATACTAAATACTACTATTTATATATTGATTGATGCTTAATTGTCTTCTTAAAATGTTTTCCATTGTCTATTCCGTAGGAAGCGAATATTTTTCGTATCCTATTCAGGAAAATTGTGTTAGAATAGTTGTTTAAAAAGAGCACCACTTAAAAGTTAACAATTGGTGGAAAGTAGGAGGAATTAATAAAATATAGAGATGATCAGGATGTTCTTAAAATATACAAGGTGTATAAAAATAAAATAAAATTTTGTATAGAAAATGCATTTAAGCTGTAGAAAGTTATTACCTAATTGTAAAGCAAATCCAAAGTGGCAAACACGTAAAAACTTGTCTGACTGAATAGAAATTACTGACCTACCTAATAGTATTGCTTTGTGGCGGATGATAAGAAATTTGTTTGCACTTCTATCTTACTTTCCTTTGCATAACATGTCTTTGAACTCAAATTTTGTTATTATTCTGCGGTATTCAAACAATTTTGGGTCAAATTTCCAGTTATTATTTTCTGTGTCAGATGATGATGATGATGATGATATCTTAAGGGTCCCATTGCCAAAGAAATGTTTTTTCTAGTTTGTATATATTGTAATCTACCATCGGATTTAATATTTGTACATATTTCTGATACACCCTGTATACTGGAAAGACCAAGATCGGCAACAAGAATGCAGTATATTTCATGAAAATAGAAACATCACAATGAATCGATTTAACCGTTTATAGGGCGTTCTATTAAAAAAGCCAATATTCAGAGATATTCACAATCTACATGGTGTTCCATTACAGAAGAACGACCTATCACGTCACTAAATATTTTTTTCATTAAGTAAATATCTTGCATATCCACACAGTTTATTTATTACTAACTGTATACAACGTCGAAAAATTAATATGCTACCATTTATATTTTATATATCGGAACGCTGGGGATGATGATGACGATGACGATATATTGGTTGATTGGCTCCTCAAAATGTTTTCTACTTTCCATTCCGAGTTAAGCGAATATTTCTAAAAATGTTATTTTTCGTACCCTATTGAGGAATATAGAGTAAGGGCTATGATTTAAAAAGGACTTTCCACCACTTAGAAATGTAAAATTTGGATAATCCTCAGGAAAACAGTTAGAGTAGTTAATAAAATAGCGCGATATACAGAATGTTTTTAAAATAAAAAATGGAAAGACCAATCAGAGTAACGTACAGGCATGAAAATAATGCAACGTGTTCAGTGAAAATAAGGGAGAACCGTCAGAAGAATAAAACATATGATAATTCACAAGGGGTCTTAATAAATAAGCCAGACGCAGGGAATGCAGAAACGAAAATATACAGGACGTTCTATTATTAAAGACCTACGTATCATCATCATCGTTGACAGCTTTTTCGTCCCACTGCTGGGACATCTACCAACTGAGCTACCATCACACCATTCAGGAGAATGCGAAAAAAATTATACAGGCTGTTCTATGTCAAAACGACTTATCTCTTCGTATTTTGCATGCCCATACGGTGTATTTATCACTCACTCATTACACACAACGTTGGTTCAAATAAATATAATTCAATTGATATATTGATTAATGGGTAATTGACCCCTTCAAACGTTTTTTTATGGTCGACCCTGAAGAAGTGAACATTTTTATATAATAATTTTTCGTACCCTATTCAGGGAGAGTGTTGTTGTTGTTAGAATCATGGTTTAAAAGGTCTTCCCGCCACATAAAAGTTAAAATTTGGTGGCAAATAGGCAGAGGAATTATTAAGGTATAACGCTTTACAGGGTGTTCTTAAATAAAAAATGAAAAGATCAATTGAAGTACGATGGAGTATGAAAATAATTCGGTGTGTTCCGTTAAAAGTGGAGAACCATACAGGGTGATATACTAAAAAACCAATACTGAGAGGAACTCAAAAAGCATAAAAATACGACGACGATTTATCGTGATATCCAAACATTATTTTGTTAAGTACATATCTTGCATGTCCATACAGCTTATTTATTACTCACACATTACATACAACGTTGAATAAAAATTAATATGCTACTATTTGTATATTGATTTATTGGCTCTTCAAAATGTTTTCCACTTTCCACTCCGCATTAAGCGAATGTTTTTATACGTCTCATTTTGCGTACCCTATTCAGGAAAATCGTGTTAGAACAATGGTTTAAGAGGACTTTCCACCGCTCAAAAGTTAAAATTTGGGGCGAAAGTCAGAGGAATTAATAAAATACAGCGATATACAGGGCGTTCTTAAAATAAAATTGAAAAGATTAATTGAAGGATGAAAGTGTATGAAAAACATGCAGTTTATTCCATGAAAAAGAGAGAAACAAACATGGTGATTAATTAAAAAAGCAATACTGAGAGGAATCTAAAAACAGTAAAATATACAGTGTGTACTATTACAAAAGGCTATTCATCAAATAGTCTTTCATTAAGTACATACCTTGCATTTTCTCATCAACTCATTACATACGACGTTTAATATGTGTACTATACTATTTATAAATTAATTCATATGTAACAGATTCCTTAAAATGCTTTCTATGCTCCACCCGAAGAATTGAAAATTTGTGTTGCTGTTATTTTTTGTACCCAGTTCTGAAAAATTGGGTTAGAACCATGGTTTAGAAGGACTTTCGGCCACCTAACTAGTTAAAATTGGGAAATTCGTTAGAGGAATTAATAAAATATAGCGATATACAGAGTGTTCTTAAATTAAAGAATGACCAAGCAGAGGACTGGAGTATAAAAAAGGATGAAAATAAATGACGTGCGTTCCACGAACCAGACAACGTGATCTATTAAAAAAAAGAAGACAGTAATCCAAAAACATTAAAATATACAGGGTTTTCCATTAAAGCAGACGGTTTATTACGCTAAGCAAACAGTCTTTTGTTAAGTACATATATTGTATGTCCACGGAGCTTATTTACTACTCACTCACTACTACAACGTTAATATAATTTTGTATATTTCTATTTATGTTTGAATTCATAGGTAATTGATCCCTTAAAATGCTTTGTACGTTCCACGCCGTAGAAATAAAACTTTTTATAACTGTCATTTTTCGTAACCAATTCAGGAAAATTGTGTTACGACCATGATTTAAAAGGACTTTTCGCCACTCTAAAGTTAAAATTTGGGGAAAAGCAGTCAAAGGAATTAATAAAATATAGCTTTATTCAGGATGTTCTTAAATTATAAATGAAAATGTATTAAAAAATGCAATGTATTCCATGAAAAGGGGGAAACAGCGTGATATATTAAAAAAACCAACACTGAGAGGAATCGTAAAACAATAAAAGATACAGAGTGTTCCAGTGCAACGATTTATCGTGATAATCAAACAGTCTTTCATGTAAGTATATGTTGCATATAGACACAGCTTATTTATTATTGTCACACCATGTACAACTTTGATACGAATAAATATATGTACTTCTATTTATGTATTAATTCATGGACTCAAAGGATTTTCTGTCACTTAAAAGTTAGAATTTGGAGAAAAGCAGTCAGAGGAATTAATAAAATATAGGAATATACAGGATGTTCTCAAATTATAAATGAAAAGACCAATTTGGAGTACAAAAAAGTATGAAAACATACAGTATGTTCCATGAAAAGGGGATAAACAGACAGGCTGGTATGTTAAAAAGCGACACTAAGAGGAATCTAAAATCAAAACATACAGGGTGTTCCGTTACAATAGACGATTTATTACCCTAAGCAAGCAGGCTTTTGTTAAGTACATATATTGTATGTCCAGAGAGCTTATTTATGTATCAATTCATAGGTAATTGATCCCTTAAAATGTCTGCTACGTTCCACCTTCAGGAAAATTGTGTCACGCCTTTAATCTTTACTATACACAAAAATTGGTTGAATTACAAAAACCACCTCATCACGCCGCCACTGTTTACGTAGACAATTACACATTGACAGATGCCAAATTCCCGGAAGCCCAATCGAATAAAGAGTAGGTTCAAAACAAATAATTAATAGCCGTAACCGACTTATAATTTTCTAGCATCGTCCGAGGTGGTAAATGAGAAGTCGGACCCCAAAAAAAATAATCACCTACCTTTATATTATTTATATCTATCGTTTACGTAGACTTAAATCCAAATACTTCGTCGTAAAATAAAAGACAAGTTGCAACCAAATCTCTGTTTACTTAATAAACCAACAAAACCCCTTCACAGTTCTAAAATTTCTATGCAAGAACAATGATTTAAAGTAAAAGTAAAAGTCCCAATTTTACGTTACTCTACCGGAATATAACGAAAATTAACTTGGCAACACTCAAACAATTTTTGGACCTTTATTGCGCTACACAACCATATGCTAGAAATTTTTAGCGCATTCCGTAACTTCGAAGGCCTTCGCGTCACGAATACATGCGGGATCAACGATCAAAAACTATCGTCAAGGCGTGAACTCTTACAAACGCAATATCAACCCACTATTGGAGTACCCTTTATATCTGCTTTACGTAAAATTGGAATATGGAATATTACAATAGTATTTCATATGTACACATAACCCCAATTAAATCCCAATGACACAATTCGTTGACCCCATTCAATTAATAAATTAATTCTTAAATAAACATAACGAAATCCTAAACAAGACAAGGTTATACAGTTTTTAAAAATGCACTTCCCTTGATCAATACGTAGCGGCAATGAGCTCGACCGTACACCAGACTCTCTATCGATAGACCCAGGTGTCCACTCGGTTCGGGAAAACCCTCACAAGGTTACTCGGCGAGGACAGCGTATCAATTTGAACAATACATATAAATGTAGAGTTTTTCTACTGCGTCGTCTTAATTTGTGGAAGTCTCGCTGTACGGATTTTGCCGGTTGATGGACTCTGGCATAACACCAAACCAAATCTTCTTTACCGGAGTAAATTTTATATTGGAAAATACATTCCTGGAGATTTGTTTCCCTTAAACTATGGGAAAAGCTCCTGTGTGAAGTGACTCTCAAAGCGGAAAACTAATTCCCAATCGACAAACGATTTCAATAAATAATGCACTATTCACAATAAACGTCGGGTAAGGTAGACAACGTTTAACCCACTGACCTAATTACGGAAAACTGTCTTTTAGAATCTTCTTCCCCCCAAAATTTTAAACTCAAAACCGCGCAGCGTCGTCTTGACCTGAACTAATTTCGAAATATTAAAATTCCTATATATGTAAAACGGGTTGCCTTCTGTTAGGCGCGGAAATCGTTACCTGTGTTAG
>JABXWE010064355.1:0-10523 GCA_014611495.1 Limonius californicus
AGGGTAAGTCTGTTCGTTACGAGGCAAGGTTTTAGGATAGCACTTGAACAACCGTTTTGAGGAAAATAACTCTACTGTTGAATAAAGATGATATGAACAGTTTCCAGTATGGGAAAGTCCAGGGAGGCAGTCGCGTCCACTTATTTATGTGGGCAACGATGAAAGATAGTATATAATACGCCTTCTCGTAATATTCAGGAACTGATAAACAAGATACCTGCAGCTTGTCAATCGCTTACACCGGAAATGTTTCAGAAGGCTAGAGGAAATTTAATTATGAGGGTCCGTAATTATATGGAATGTAATGGTGAAGATTTTACACATCAGTTGAACTAGAAAGCTTTTATTTAAAATTGTATTCTTTTGTTATTCATAAACCTAATAAAATACGATCATGGCCAACTTTTGTGATTTTATTATTTAACTTTTCTGATCTTAGTGAAATACGAATCCTAATTTGTTATACATTTATAAAAGACACAAAAATATACAGGGTGTTCCATTTGGAAAACCAAAGTTGGGTAGTATTCCCAAAAACTATAAAAAATTATTATTGTCACTATGTTATAGATTAAGTGGAACTAAGAAAGTTTTTCCTTTGACCTTTTCATGTCTCTCTAATATTACAAAAGATATAGGCTGGATAATAAAAATCCAACCATCCTGTATATGAGCTGTATGATTTGTAAGATTGTAAAATTTCGACCAAATAGTATGTATGGCTTATTACTACTAGGATGAATAAATATAATATTTAAACGGTAAACAATAAAAATATAATAGCTAGACGTCCTAGATGGCGCATGAAAAATAATACTTTTCTATATTTACAACTGCGACGCAAAACGAAAGCTTGTAAGTATTGTATTTCGTTGCCCATAATAACATTTCAAGATCAAAACAGTGTCCCGTGTTTTCTGTATTACACGTCCTCTTTTCTCTACATTTTTTGTTACCGCTTTCATTTACATCTAACTTACTTCAAAATAAATTTAAAATTAAACATTTTTAAACTAAACGTGTAATAAGCCTCTGTTTATGACAAGCTAAAATTAGATCTCTGACAGTTCACGGTTGAAGGTCACGAGTCGGGCGTTGCCTTCTCGCCCTTGTTTAGGGGCAATCGACGGATTTGCTAAATGGATATGTAAATTATACAGGGTGATTCACGGGAAAGTACGAGCCTACCATTCCAAAATTAGGCAACCCAAACAACTATCACATGATATTGCGATATCTAAACTTTTACTGAGGATTTTATGAATCAGAGATGCCTGTTTGATATGCTTGACAGATTACTGGCTTAAGTAAAGCTTATTCAACTCAAACCGAGTTTGAAGAATATGTATTCGAATGCAGAAAAATCCAACACGATTCTAATGTTTAATAAATGTCGTAAAAATGCGGTTTCAAGATTATATGGTCAGAATCACCCACGCCAAAGGTACCCTACCGATAAAATTTTTCGGAAGCTGGAAGTAAAACTATGGGAAATTGACCATCACTGAAAAGAAGTAACAGCAAAACAGCAACAAGCGAATTAAATGAAGTTGCGGTAATTGAAATTATTTCTGAAAATCTACGTGTTAGTCAAAAAATTTCCTCAAGGCAGCAAACGATTAGCCAGCCTTCAGTTTAAGTGACCGTTAGTGAAAAAAAGTTTCCTCCGTACCATGTAACTTTCGTTAAGGATCTCAAGAAAATGATTTTCCAAGACAGTTACAGTTCTGGGGGTTTATTCAAGACCAAATGAACCATGATGTTAACTTCGTGATCCACATTCTCTTCGGCGATGAAGCACATTTTACCGACAATGGTAGCGTTAACAAACATAATTGTTCTTATATGCTGAAGTTAACCCTTGCTGTAAGATATATAACTGTGCAATTTCAAAGAGTGTAACTGTAACTATCTGGTGTGGAATACTAGGAGATCATACTATTAGTCCACCTTTTTTTAAGGGAAAAAATAAGGAAAATCTATTTAAAATTGCTTCGTATTTCCACTGTTACTTGAAGAAGTGGATCTAAATACAACACGGCATATTATGTAATACCAGCAAGATGGCGTCCACGGTCACTGGCGGAGATATAAAGGCAGTATTTAAGAATAAGTGGATTGGTATTGGTTCTACTTTTCCCTGTAGCCCTAATCTTACTCCGTTGGATTTATTTTTGTAGAATTCAATTACGTCTGACCAAACACTTACTGTGAAAATGTGGAGAATTTTATTTTATTTCAAATACTTAAACCTAGATAGTTATAAATAAGACTTTGTTATTTGCGTTCGCAATTACTTTATTTAAAAGATTTTTTTTTTATTTTATTGATTGCCAGTTCAACAAAGTACATTGTTATCATAGCATTTGTATCAAGTTTACATATCTTACAGAACATATCATGAGATACAGAAATTAACGCATCAGGTAGTCCTCAAGGATGAATTACATATTCTTGGGTGTTATCGGATTAAATATCTTCATATTCACTGTTGTCGTATAAGTCTTGTGGAAGTTTGCGTTGCAATCTTCTGTGTATATTTTTGTACCCTAACCTGTAATGAGCAGCACCTTCACAGTTGTTAATATTTTGTAGGAATTTTTTGGTGGTCTTCTTCAGGTATTCTTCAATAGTTGGGATTTTCAGCTCGTGATGTAGTTGTGCATTTCGTATATACCAAGGGGCATCGACTGATATTCTTAGAATTTTATTCTGGAGTGTTTGTATTTTGTTGATGTTGGATTTAGAGGCGTTGCTCCAAATAGCGCAAGCATATGTTGCTAACGGTCGAATTAACGATTTGTAGAGGAGTAATGAGCAGTCAGTTTTAAGTGACGATTTTCGGTTAATTATTGGATATAGTTTCGTTAATCTAGCGTAGCACAAGTTGAGCTTTTTATTAATGTGAGATTTCCACGATAAACGCGTGTCTAAGCACACACCTAAGTATTTGACTGTTTCACTATTGGGATTCCATTGAATGCGCGTTCCATTTATTACAATGCTATCAGGATTCTTAATCCTCTTAAGTGTGAATATTTTTGTTTCGCATTTCGTTGGGTTAAGTGCTATATTCCATTTGGTTAGCCAGTTGCTTACTTCGTTGACAGCTGATTGCAGTTGAGATATTGATTCATTTAGGTTCCAGTTTTGTGCTATGATCACAGTGTCGTCAGCATACATGGCAAGGTTTTCATGTGTAAGCGGAATATCTCTAACAAATATGTTAAATAACATCGGTCCCAAAACGCTCCCCTGCGGTACTCCGGCTTTGATAGGTTTGTTATCAGAGACAGTTGAGTTAATTCGCACAGTAAAGGTCCTGTCGTCCAAAAAAGAGTGGATTATCGCTTTGAGATAGTTTGGTATTGGCAGTTGGAGCAATTTGTATTTAAGACCTTCTACCCAAACTTTGTCGAAGGCTTTCGCGATGTCCAAAAAGGCAGCTGTAGTATACTGTTTATTTTCATATCCCGTCTCGATTATTTCTACTATCCGTTGAAGCTGGTGGCAGGTGGAATGTCCGCTTTTAAACCCAAACTGAAATGGTGGGAGAATATCTGCTTCTTGTAGTTGATCATTTAGCCTGGAGTAGATTATTCGCTCAAGTATTTTTGAGAGAGTGTTTAGAAGGCTGATTGGTCGATAGTTGTTTGGGTTTTTATTATCCTTGCCTGGCTTGGGGAAGACAACAACTATGGCATGTTTCCATGCTATTGGAAAGTATCCATTTCTGAGGCAGGCATTAAACAGTGTCGTCAGGAATGCAAGTACCTTCTTTGTAAGACGTTTCAGGATTTCATTAGTGATAAGGTCACATCCCGGGGACTTTCTTATGGGTAAGGTGTTAATAATTGTTTTAAGTTCATTGGGGGAGGTGGGTTGAATACCGTCAGGAATTGGGAGATGTGATTCGGTGTAGTTTAGGATTGTGTTGGTGAAAGCATAGTTGTTACCGATTGCAGGAGTAAATGTTTGTGCTAGGTGATCAGCAAATAGCGCAGATTTTTCCTCATCCGTGTAATAAATTGTGTTATTGATTGTAATTGGGGGTATTTGCTGGGGTTCCCTTAGAACTCTTCTAGTCGCCTTCCACATACCTGGATCTCCAGGTTCTAAATCTTCAATATACTTTTGATAGGTTAGAATTTTGTATTTTTCAAGTTCTCTTCTGATTCGATGAGCTAGGTTGTTTAAAACGTTTTGATTGTCGGGTTTCGAGTTCGCTGCCATTCAAGCCGCACTTTGCTTTTTTGTTTTATTAGCTTAATGATGTAATTTGGCGGTATGTTGTACGTTGCTGGTATTTTTCTGTGGTTGGCTTGAGTTGCCTGCCGAATACTATTTTGTATACTGTTAGTATAGTCATCAACTGCTTGATCAATGTCTCTTCTGGTATCAAGATTAAGCGGATGCTTGATGTTTTGGTCAAGAATTGCTTGAAAGTTTTTCCAATTAACAACACCATTTATTAACTTGGGGTTGGGAGGTTTACACTGTGGAGCACTCAGAAACGTTATCACCACGGGCAGGTGATCAGAATCGAGTTCTTCGATGGGTATTTGGTGTATTTGTTTGGTAAAGCATTTTTGCAAAATTACGTCGAGAATATCCGGTTGGTGATCTGTTCGGTAGGGGTAGTATGTGTATTCACTAGGGGCTACCACTTGGAAATTGTACGAGGCCGAGTAGTTCAGAAGTTGAGCTCCTGCGGGATTGGTGGTTCTGCAACCCCAGGCAGTATTTTTACTGTTGAGGTCTCCAATCACGAGGGTGGGTTCGTTAGTATTTAGTAGAATTTGCATGTCTGCGTCTATAAGTTTTTTGTTTGGTTGTTTATATGCACTGATAATGGTGACCTGATTATTATTACTCAGTGTGATTTTTACTGCAGTCGTTTCTATTGCAGTAGTTCTCTCCATTATTAGTGGATGATGGGTAATTTGTCTCTTGACTAGTATTGCAACTCCCCCCAAAGCTACTCTAGCATTTCTGTCCCGTCTGTAAATGTAGTATCCAGGTATTTTAAAGACATCATTTTCAGTGAGATGAGTTTCTGATATGCATCAATGCTGTATCTGGCTAAAAATGCGATGAAAATTGAGCGTTGATTTGTTATTCCGTTAGCATTCCAGTTTAGGATTGATAAGTTTTGTAGTATTTTATGGGCCATTGATGATGTTAGGAAGCACTTGGTTTATTAGAAATGTTTTAATTTGTGGAAGGAGGGGAGTTATAAAATCAAGAAGGATTTTTATGAGGTTATTTATTATTGGTGAATCTGTAACGTTTATTGTTGAATTTTGTTGTTGATTTGAAGTTGGTTCTTTTGAGATATTTCTAAGTTTGTAAGAATAGCTTTGGGTTGGGTTTGATGTTGAGCTGGGTGAATTCCTGTTGTTGTATCTGTTACTGGGGATTTGACTTCGTGCTAGGATATTTCGTTGTTGGCTGTAGCTTTTGCATCCTTTGTAGTTGGCTGGGTGGTGTTCGTTACAATTTACGCAGATTGGAGGATCATTGGAGCGTTTTTGGCACTCGCTAGTGAGGTGATTGCCCGGACATTTAACGCATCTAGGGGTAAGATGGCAATAATTTTTCGTATGGCCATAGCGCTGACATCTGTGGCACTGGGGAAGATCTGTTGTTTTCCTTCGCATTTCAACTTTTACAATGGAATAAAAGAGTTTATCTAACTTGAGGATTTCTTTTGCTTCATCGCTATTAGTAAGATCGACTGCGCAAATGGATGAAGGTTTTTATCCTTGTTTAAAAGACGAGTCACTTTAATTATAGGATAGCTTTTTAACTCATTTTGAAGCTCTTCCGTTGTTAAAGACAACGGCACATTTTTAATTACCACTGAAAGTGGTTTATTATTCGGGTCTTGGTAAGTGTGATATTTTATATTATTGGTTGTGTAGAATTTAGTGAGATTTCTATAATCGTTCTCACTAGTGAGGTTTATGCGAAGGATGTTTCCATTAAATGAAGTTGTAAAATTTTCCGTGACTATCTTTTTAATATCGTTAATTACTTCGGTGTATTTTACTTTATCAGCATTATGAAGGAAAATTGGTTGTATTTTAATTTTTTTTGGTGTATTTGTCGGCTGTGATGGCTGTGACGAGCTTTCGCCCTCGATATTTTTTTCAATTTCTTTGGGAAGGTAGTATTTGTTTTGTGTTAGTAGGTGATCTGAGTCCCACATATACCTTTTTTGTACGTCGTTGAGAACTAGCGGTGATATTTGATCTGCCTTCCGTTTGGCATCTGAGTTCGATGACTGGTTGGTACTTGTGTCCATGTCATTTGTGGATTTATTGGCATCTTCTGGAGGTGCTGAATTTTCTTTATATATTAACGTTGGTTGTTTTATCGGAGAGTTAAACATGTTTTCCGCGATTAACACGAAACTGTGGAATTTGTAAAGGCCACGGTCGGTGACCCGGCCGCGGCCGGCTGGCTTGATAATGCGTTTCGTTAAATTATAATTTTTATAATTTTTGTTGATGGTTATATTTACTAACTATGTAAATGTTATTATAATTATTGTTCAATATTAAGAACTAAGCAGTAGTAACACGTCTGTTCGCTTGCGTGGCTCGCGAGAGCATTTAAAAGATGAATAGATTAAAATACCAAAATACTTATCAAACATGCGTTTCTGAATCATAATACCGTTAATAAAAATTTAGATATGGTAGTACCTCGTAATTTGTACTTTGGATTGCCTATTTTCGAATGGTAGGCCTGTACTCTTTTGTGAATCATTCGATATTGTTTGCGACTAATTTCCGAACTACTCGATATTTATTTAATATCGTTACTTTCTGCAATGCAGTATATGCAAATGGAGATAGTCTCAAGCTAGTGAAACTTTCAGGAGGTTTTAGGTTTAGCAGAGAGTATTATACGTTAGACATTTTTCTGTTTTTTTACTCAATTGCTAGTGTATTGTCATCTTTTCAGCAAATTTTATTCGCGTATATTTATATGATGGGTACAGCTAAAGGCTGTATCTATTACATATGCTGTCTTCTTGTGTTTATTTACGAATACAATGCCATCTATTGTGATAAACTATCTGTAATTACTGTGCGGTGCCAATGCATTTTATACGAGGTCGGACAAATATATAACGGGATTGATCAAATACAAAGCATGTGAGGTAGCCATAGGTGAAAATACCTCTAGCGTCCTTCAAAGTAATCTCCCTCGACTTCTACGCACCGTTGACATCGACGATACAAGTCGCAGAAAGCCTACATAAACTGGTCGCGAGGAAGTGCGTTTAGTTCGGCGGTAACATTCCGTTGAATGTCTTCCACGTCGTCAAAGCGCCTTCCCTTTAGGGTCAATTTCAGCTGAGGAAACAGCATGAAGTCCGCTGGAGACAGATCCGCGAATAGCGAGGATGTTCTAAGACTGGGACATTTCTTGTCGCCAAAAACGTCTTCACAATCAAGGCAGAATTCACAGGGGCATTGTCGTGTAAAAGGTGCCACTTGTCGGAGGCTGCCAAATACGGTCGCACACGTCGAATGTGTTTTAGTAAACGTGTCATGACACCCTTGTAGTACAGGCTAGAGACGGTGGCACAAATTATTTGTGAATGATGCCTTGACTATCGAAGAAAGTGATCAGCAAGGTCTTGACTTTCGATTTTTGGAGACGGAATTTCTTTGGCCTGGGAGACGTCTTCGATCGCCATTCCATGCTTTGTCTCTTGCTTTCTGGGTCGTACTGGAAGAACCACTATTGGTCACCAGTTACAATTGAGTCCAGAAAATTTGGGTCATTCTTGGCTGTTGCAATGAAGTCGCGGAAGGTGTCCACTCGATGCGCTTTTTGCTCAGCGGTCAAATGGTGCGGGACAAATTTAGCACAGACCTTCCTTTTCTTCAAATCCTTCTCCAAAATGGTTCTAATGATGTCACGGCTAATACTCAGCTCCTGCTCCATCATTCTCAGTGCCAGTCGTCGATCAGCCGCCACAAGTTGTCGGACTTTTTCGATCGTTACGGGGCATCTCGTTGTGATCGGACGACCCGGCTTCTGATCATCGTAAAGGTCCTGCCGACCTTCACGAAATCTGGCAAACCACTCGAAAACGCGAGTACGGGACATGGCCTCATCGCCGTATACAGTTCTCAACATCTCGAATGTCTCCGTGGCCGTTTTCCTCAATTTGAAACAAAACTTAATGTTCGCTGTCTGCTTCATGTGTGACTTGTGTCACATGTAACAGCTGCACTAACTTGTTCATTCGCATGCACAGCCTACCACGTAAGTTCTGACAGGATGCCGTTTTAGCTATATGTAGACGAAAGATCCAGCTACAATTTGGATATGATTTGGAATCAGTCAGTTTCTTATAGCGTCCGCAGTAGTGCCAATCCCGTTTCATTTTTGTCCGTCCTCGTAATTGTTATTTTCGATTATTGCTTCCGTATTCTATTTATAATATGGTACAAATGTTGTTATCAGAATCTGCTGCTTTCCACTTTTGTATGTAATTTTTTTGTTATTTGCTTGTATCTATGCTTGTATTTCGTTTGATTTATCTGTGTACAACTGGCTATTATATGTTGTATTGTTTCGTGCCTTGCATTATATCATCGACGTAGATCATCAATCAGCATAGTGTTGTTTATGATATGACGTCGATAGTTTCTGATATGAACTTGATCCTGAATGGAAGTAATAAATCATTCTGTTTCTGATCGCTTATGGAAGCTGTAATTGTTCTTATTTCTCATGAAACTACTTTCTTAATCCTTCAATTACGGTGACATGAAGCATACTGAAGTCCTTTCTTTCCTCCTCACGTAGAACGGTTCGGCGTTTCAATACTGGTTTAGGGTAGTGTGTGCTCTGTTGCATGCTAATATTGTGCAAATTTTTCATTCTATATCTTGTAGATCTGTTTCAGACTAATGAATTATACGAATTAATACATGAGCACTGGTACTTCAAATGTATTTATAGCAGAATCTTATATTTTTGAATTGAGTTCGATGTTAAGTGTTGGGTTTCTTCTTCTCCGAGTCCTTTGCCTTTTACGAGACATAGCGATCTTCTCTCCTACGTCTCTGTTACGCGTTTAAGTACCACAGACATAGAGAACCTACAACATAACATAGGCTCCGAACCACGGGAATTGTAAACATTCGCTGGTTTGCCATTGCCTGGCGCGGCTGAACAGTCATTAAAACTCCGATATTCCGGTACTAGGAATTGAACCTCAGACCTTCAGGAGTCTAATGCGTTGGCCTATAGCCACGACCACCTCAGTACCAGTGGCGGATTTACCAGTAGGCTAAGTAGGCTGGAGCCTAGGGCGGCAGATTTTAGGGGCGGCAAATTTGGGACAAAAATAAAATTTTTGAAGTTATACTTCTAATGCCGCGGTAGAGTTAATTCAAAATACATGTAAAAGAGAGGTAATATTTTATGTCAAAAATTGTAATGAAGAGAGACCACATTCAAAAATATTCATTTCTATTTATATTGCCGCATTTACTAATTTTCCGTCTTTTTTTATATAGATTTTTGTTATGCTCTATGTTTCCTCCCACCACGTGCTGCTGTTTTTTTGCCGCGTAAAGAATACATTGTTGTAAGAGACAAAGACTTTTTAATAAAGTATATTTTATATTCTCTTCTCTCTCAAATAATATGATTTCCCTTGAGCGATAGCAGTACAGACAGCAACTAGTACAAGATAAATGAATGCTATTTCATTTTCATTTCAAACAGATCGAAGTATAACTTCTATCGCGCGAGAGCCTCACGCAAATTTTTTTATGTCTTACAGAAATTAAAAGATTCATATTTATATACCTAAATGTTATTAGGTCCACACAAACAATTCAACATGTAATATGTTTCACCACTTAGATAAATTTTTCTATAATTTGCGTAGTCGCGTTTGGTTGCGGCGCGGGAACGAGTAACATGACGATTCGCTAAACGTGTCTGGTTGAAATGACTGCACGAGCGCGGCGCGGTGCGCCGCAGCCGAAGCGGGGTCGTGCTGTATATAGGCATACGCCGCGTGGCGTCGTGGTCCGGCTGAAGAGGAGGAAACTCCTAGTGGCGGCTTGTACTAAAGGGCACAAGGGCACGTGCCCACCCAACCACCAAGATAAACACAGAAAGAAATTCGCATGTAATTCAGTGCATTATTTTAATTTCATTATTTTAACGATGGTATCAAATTTTCCTTCCGCACCAAAGGCGCGGCAACACGCTCAAAACTATGTTCCGGGGAACGCTCTGATTTGTACCTATTTAGAGGATGATTCGGTTGCCTATCGGTTATCTTCGCTATACGCGATATACCAGGCGAATGGGGCACCAAGCACATAGTTCCCGTTTGCAGTCAACGTTTGAATTTGCACTTTGGAGCGCTGTTTTCGCGCAATCGCGCGTTTGAATTCAAAGACGAAAGTGACGTTTTTTCAATGATGGAAGTTAATTGTGTGCAAAAAGATCGACTGAACGCATTGGCGGTCCTA
>JABXWE010064357.1:0-16938 GCA_014611495.1 Limonius californicus
GTCTCATTACCACATTCACAGCTATAAAAGCAAGACCGTTACAACATAGAATACGTTACTTATGCCGTTTTACCGGTATACCACATTTTTCTTTTACTACCCGTCTTGGCAATACAGCCTTTTAAAGTCTATGTTCCTGATAAATCCAGGTGCTTACATTTGTAACGTATTAACTATTTTTCAAACTTAAAACTCTAGCGGAAACAACGTTGTGATTTAAAATAAAAAGTGGAGATTTTTTAAATATACGTCGCGTTTTTCACCAGTGAAGCGAGACGGTTTCCACTAGAAAGGCAGCTGATTATGGGAAAAAATCTAATTCTAATTGGTACTTGTATAGATAGTTTTGTTTTACCCTTTGCAAAACCTTTAACTGCTTCCAGTAAGCATAACATGATAAATTATTTATATATTTTGTTATTAGAATCTGCATGGTGAATGACAATCAATTTGAAATCTATCTGGTTAAATATTTAAAGATAACGGTGTAAGTAAAGTTATTCTAGTGGTTTCTGAAGGTGCGGTATTGTAAAATATGTTTCTCGAAAATCCTTAACTCGTGTTGGTTTTACGGTTACAATTTACACAAACATTAACGTTAAAAATCGAAATGAAAAACGATAAAGTGGCAACTTTTGTCATACTAGGTGCAATAAATACAATTCTTCGGTCGCATTACGTGGCAAAGACCATATAAAATTCTAAAAGCGCTATAAGAAGAAAAGGTAGAAGGAAAGAAAGATCCAGGGAGGAAGAATTCATGGTTTAGAAATACCAAAGAGTGGGCAAACGAGAACGCACCAACGCTATTCTGAAAAACACGATGAGCGTGAATTGGCCATAATGATCGCAATCATCAACTTGATATGGCACAAAAGAGGCAGGGGGGGTTTGTCTGTGGTACAATAGCCCTTAAGAGCTTAAAACACTAAACATCGGTTGTTAGTTTTAAAAGTACTATTAACTATTAAAACCAATCAATGTTGAGCAAGCATTGTTATTATAAACTTAAAAACGTTCAAAGCTTTAACTAGTATCTAAATGGCAAATAATTTAGATTCATTCGTGCCGCTTTTTGTCCGGTTATGAGAATAGCATTAAACATAACAACTTCAATTGCAATTTATTTATTGTGGTATATTTTGAATACATGTATATGCAGTAATTGAATGAAAAATGAGCATAACGGAATGATTGAAATAGGTACCTGTATGTATATAATAGTGGCAGCCCGTGAGGTTTCAACAAGGAGTGCATTTTAATTTTGAAAACTAAAGTATGTGTTATTGTAAGAAAACACTAACCTGAAATTAATGCGAAGTTCTTAAAAACACGTTAAACGTTTATAAAATCCATTCTTGTAAATTGCTTTCAAACAATAATATAAGATAGTCATCGTTTCAGTAATTACTTAACAACAACAAAAAAGACCCAAACACATTTAATTTTTAAAATGAAATTCTGTACGTCGATTTTTCATCTAAATAAATTTGTCCGCAACTTTTTCTTCAAAATTATCAATTTCGTAACTAAATTCCTGCTGATAGACATTGTAGCCAAAGCATTCAAGCGATCGTTAAGCATGGTGTTTCGTAAAAAACTGTTTACACGCTTTAATGTGGAAAAGCAACGTCCAATTTCGGCGATTGTCGTAGGTGTTGTTACAATAATATTTAAAAGTCTCAGTGTTTCCATAAAAGTTTCTTCAAGATTATTTTTTAACAAAAATGTTAAAATATTCGTAGCACCAGATATTTCTTTAAAGTCGGATCTTGTGTATATAACTTTTAATTCGCTTTTTAGCCTTAGAGAGCATCGATCAAGAAGAAACTATGCTGTATAAAATATAAATATAAGTTCATAAGTCTCTGCACAAAAACGATAGGTGCAACACCTTCTTTTTTTCTCTCTCATTCATTTATACTACCGTTCCCCGCCTGGAAACCAGTCGCCTTAGTCGGGATTTGATACGTCGACAAATCGAATCGAATTTCGCGTAACCTCGATTGGTAGTGCGTATCCGCACTACTCCACCGAGGACCCAGATGTAACACCTATTCTGTGTTTTTCTCTCCATTTTTTGTGTTAAATTTAAATTCCTTTAGTGTTATAAATACTGAGGTTTTAGAAACATTAAAATGTGAACCTATTTATCGTAGTGATACTATGGGGTTTTCTTCAACGTAGCATAAAATATTTAATTTCATTTCTTCAGTTAAAAAGTTATTATTTTTAGTTTATATGGGGATTTATTAAGCATCCCTCTGATTTAAATTTTTCGAATAGTTCGAATACAAGGAATAGGTCTTTCTGAATATTTTACTGAAAATAAGTCTCTCGCAGTTCTTAAGCTTTCTGATACCACATTAGAATTTCCACTTTTTCGTCTTTACTGTACGTGGTTGTATAAAAAACGCAATAAGACACTAAATAAAGAATAATTTAATTTTTTAACATTGAATTAATTTGATTGTTTTGGCCACAGCATGCTTTTGCTTTTCTTACAAAAATTGAAATTCGAAAAATTTAGTTTTCTGTATAGTTGCTTGCCTACATAAAGGCATAATTGATGCGTTCTTTTTAAAAGTATACATAGGCAATGCGTACTAAAAAAAATTCCCTGTATAATATTATATAGGAAAATCATCGTTTATAGGTTTTGAGGGAGATGTTATATTTATTGCACCCGCGTAATGTTGTAAAACAGAATTAATTTTATTTAATTTGGTAGACGTGTACACCTATTAAAATTTCTCAAGTAATTATCGTTTACATGCACATTTCTCACATAAATGCTATTATCTTTAAACGTTAATATTGTTGCTCATTGTGAATCTTTAATTGTATAGTATTTTTTGAGAAATAATAAATTAATTTATTTTACAACCAAATCTTTTCAAATTGTGTATACAGGGTGTATCAGAAATAGGTAAAAATATTAAATCCGATGGTAGATTACGATGTATACAAAATAAAAAAACATTTCTTTGGCAATGGAACCCTTAAGATATGAGAAAATAATAATTGAAAATTTGACCCAAAATTGTTTGATTACCGCAGGATTAGTAAGTGCAAACAAATTTCTTATCACCTGCCACAAACCGATACTATTAGGTAGGTCAGTAATTTCTATTCAGACTGTTGTTGAAGCTGGCAATCAGTGCTTCTACCAAAATTGAAAATTTTACGAACATTGAACTTACTGATGTTGTTCTTATTTACGGAGAAGCTCAAGGAAACGCTTTAAGGGCAAGGCAAATGTACTAGCGATATCCTCAGCGCCGCATTCCAAACAGCCGTACATTTATACTCCGTCATATTTAGAAAGACTTCTGAGCTGAGAAAGGCTAGCCAGGTAGCTTGACTCAGACGCTTGTGTAAACACAGCGGTTCTCAATTGTCGTAGGTAGGACAAGGAAAGTAATTAGCTTGGATTTTTGCAAAACAATTACTCCTATATTATATTTGTTAATATATTTAATTAGATATTTTGATAAGAATTTAGAGAGCAGTATCTTACGCATCGATAAAGGTAGGTATTATCACGGAATGTGAACTTTTTAGAAACTCTGCTTGCCTGAGATTAGTTTGTCTCCGCCTCTGACGCTAGGAACTAACACCGCTTCACCGTTAGTGAGATTATCTCTTTCTGGCATGCGTAAATATGAGGGAACGTAAGTAGCATGCGATTGGAACCTAATTATTATGTTGTTGGCCTTTCTCTCAACCGCGTGTAAAAAGAGGACAGCAGTTCAAGCCGTTGTCGTAACTTGCAGGCCCCAGAAGTCTTCGTAAATCTGACGGAGTATACTAGAATAGTCCAGCATTTACGGGATTATGGCACGTATCAACCACAAAATCATCATCGCGCTCGTCCAAGAGCAGAAAGGGTCGTTAATGTAGAACAGCATGTCGTGGAATTAGTGGAGGAAAGTCCTAGTGTTAGCACTAGAAGACTTGCGTTAAAAACTGTCGTTTCCCATTCTACTGTTTGGCAGATTTTGCGGGATCAGGGACTACACCCTTACCACGTTCAACGTGTTCAAGGTTTGCAACCAGTGGATTATGTACGTAGGCACGATTTTTGTGAATGGCTTCTTCAAAAGTGCTACAACCAACCAAATTTCCTGTTCAATTTCTTATCTACTGATGAGGCAGGATTTACACAAAAAAGGGTATTTAATGTCCATAATACCCACATTTGGTCAGATGGGAATCCACAGAAATAGTGGAACACGATTTCCGACAACGGTTTTCCCTAAATGTATGGGCAGGCATTGTAGGTGATCACCTTATTGGGCCATACATTTTACCTGCTCGTTTAAATGGAGCTCTGTATTTACACTTTCTCAATGAAGTCCTACCAGAATTGCTTGAAAAAGTATTTTTAGAGACACGGCGTAACATGTTGATTTTGCTTGACGGTGCTCCGCCTGATTACATGTAAGAGAATGTTAAATAATAACTATCCTTAAAGGTGGATTGCACGAAAAGTACCAGTTCCATGGCCAGCTCGTTCGCCAGATTTAAATAGTTGTGATTTGGCTACATGAAACAGATAGTTTACTCTGCGCCAGTGTACACAGTTTAGGAATTAAGGGTGCGCATTGAAGACGCTGCCGATAGGATTCGGCAAGATTCTACCATTTTCGCAAGGTTACGTAATTCAATGTTTCGACGCGCAGAAGCTTGCGTTCTCAGTGGTGGTCGTCATTTTGAACATTTATTGTGATCCACTTTTCACTTTTAAGGCAAACTGTTTTTTATGTTTTTTTTTTCAGTTATGTTAAAATTGATTTAAATAAATGATGGGTATTCTGAAATAAATTAGTACTTCTTTAAATACTTTATGCGTTTGGAGTTTTTTTTTGCATGAAGCAACATTTGTTTATAATTTTTATACCCCATGATAAAGTGAAAACGCAAAAATTTAATTTAGCGGTAAATGAAATTCTTAAATGCTTTCTAATTACAAAAATGTCCAACGGCTTCAATTAAACCTTGACCCCTCCCAATTCCGTAGATTATCACAAGCCAGACAAGTTTTTACGTATTTGCCACTTTGGATTTACTTTACAATTAGGTAATAACCTACAGCTTAAATGCATTTTCTACGTATCATCAGCAGTTCTCAAACAAAATTTTATTTTATTTTTAATTCAAAGAAATAAACCTAATGATTTTTGAAAAATGAATAGTACCATTGAATTCTACTTGAGCCAATTTACCTATTACTGGTTTAAATACTTGTACCTATTTCTGATACACCCTCTATGGGAATAACAGCAAAGATTCTTTTAGAATTCATCACGCAGTTTACTGAAAAGCACAAACTGTGCCAAACTGGCAGTAAAAATTTAGTAATTCCAAAATCACCAGAGAAAACATAAATTTGGTATCGGATTCTACATGTCAAAACATTTGTAAAAGTACAAACAAATGTACGTCCGAGAACATTTGGCTTCGGAGCTACAGCCTTCTAAAGTGAGATTTGTTTGAACACACTGCATATAATTATGGTACGGGTTAGATCAATGTATTGAAATTATATGTGCATATATTAGTCATGAACGCTACAGATTAGAACGTAGTTCTGTTTTAATAAGTGCAACAGATGCGCCTCGAGTAGGAGGATTAGCTGTTCAACAAATCGTTTACATTATTTTGTTTTCCTTATTTTTGATAAATTCTTCTTATTCGGTATGCAAAAATAACCAAAAACGGTATTCCTGATAAAAGTTGCTAAACCCAACCGTTTTCAAGGTAATTCAATTTTATGTAAAATCGATATGCTATGAATGGATTAAATTGCAGCATAGATTCAAGCCAATAAAAAAAGCTCATATAAACATTTGTCTGCAAATGCTTAGTTTACAATGTAAATCCGTATAGTATGCTAATTTCTGGAACAAAAACTATAAAACTTTTAAGACAAAACTTACTGCGTTTACGGTTATAAAATGCATGAAACGTAAAAATTAACAAACAGTGATAACAATGAAATGCTTTAATTGTTTGTGCAGAACTTCATTCACCAACTGCAACTGGCATATAAAACTATGATTTGTAATTAAACCTTTAAGCACCTTTAAAGGCGTATATTACTTTTATAAAAGCTAGACTGCAAATGTGTATTGTTCTTGCATTAAAACTAACAGTAAAATAAAAAGTTTCCGGTCTTTTTGAACGTTATTCCATTAACAACAATAACTTCTGAAACCCTTTTCATTATACAGTTGTTTCAGCTAATGGTGAAATTTTTTTATTTCGTGTAACGTATTTGCGTGTAATAGCAAGATCTCAATTATTATTGTTCACTGAACAATTGGGTAGGTAATTCTGCTGTACTAAACTTTAATTAGTAAGAGGAGATATGGTTGGGAAATCTTAATGCTTTGACAAGCGTAGTTTCTAATATTTTATTACCGCTGGTAAATTTTTAAGGATTGCCAGCTATTGACAATAAATTAACATATTTCTAATAGATACATTCAGTGGACTTTTGAGCTATTAAATCGTTCTTTTTACGTTTTTGTACTCTGATCATTTTGGAAATGTTACCTGCGATAAGCATCTTCTGCGTTGTCTTGTAAATACCTGATATGATTTTCTACTTTTTTACTGCCACGTTTATGCTTCTAGCAAGATAATACGGAAGAGCCGAAATATTACCAGAAGTAGCTATAACGTAGCATATTTGCTTAATAACATTTTATGTGTGAGAACCTCAATTCTTTAGAAAATAGACACATTTAGCATTATCCGTAAATACAGAAAAACATTCTTACATGTTGTGAATGTAGTACTACGAGTTTTATTTCGTTCCATAAAATTAATTGAACATATCATAAATTAATATAATTTCTAGAGAAACCAACATAAGACTAGTTTAGAACAGTCTAATGATAAAATATTGTACTGAATATTCTTAAATCCTTGTAAGATTTCGATAATTATATGCGATACATATTATACTAGATTAAAATTGAATATTTAAATAAAGTTATTGAAGGTAATACCTATGGTTTTTTAATTATTATAATGTTTTTAATATATGCAGTAGCGCTCAGAAAGATTTCACACCTTCGTATTTTTGATTATTTTAATCATATCTTCTTCACTATACGATAAATTGAAACCTAATTATTCTAAGTGTGGGTTTTATGGATGAGGCATTTTGTAGTGTATTAATTTTTGATTGAGCGAGATCTAGGACGCGGTTTTCCAAGCATCTCTTATATGCCCTTACGCAATATTTGGTTCAATGTACACCCTAACTATGCGTTTTGCCTATCTGGGGTAGTTTCAACCCCAGTGGTGATTTTTAAGTGTCACACATCTCAGCAGCGCGGCGCCTACGACTTTACTTTTTATCCGACAGAAGGCTCACTTTCAAAATTTTCCCCGCTAGATAAATCTCACCGAACTCAGCCAGGATCGAACCCGAGTCCCTTGGATCTGTAGACAACTGTGCTAACAACTAAACTCCAGAGGGCGGTAAACATGAGGCATATGAGAGATACAGCAGCGTTTTACTTATCTGTTTAGCTTTGATGCAATACATTTCATTATAAAAGTGTCAGTGAAATAACTGTTCAATCGCAATAATTTACTATCTTGTAAAATTTTGAAATATTTTTGAGTGTTGCTGTAGATTATTTTGAAATTTAGTGTGAGATGATTTGTTGCTGGTTAACATTAGCTACAGATGTTGTAATAAAAGTACAACCAAATTAATAAGAAAATATATGTTTAGACTTATTTTAAGTACACTGATGGACAAAATTAGCGCATCACTTAATAAAGTTTGAATTAATTCTTTCAATCTTAGAATACTTATCAAAATTAATTTAATTTATTGAAATAAGAATACAAAGAATTGTTTTTCAATGATTTCGAAAAATTTTGTTATGAAACAAAGTACCAAAACAATAATCCATATTTTACTGAAATATTCAGTGAAAACTTAGGAATGAAAAAAATTGAAAATAAACAAGAGTTTCAGTTTCAATGGTGTATTGCCGCCTCTAGCTCGAATAACTTCCCTCAAACGTCTTTGGATCGAAGCGAAGCTATGGAAAAGATTTGTTATGAAATCTTGGGGAATGTTATGCCATTCTTGCGTTTTCCAGCTCAACCAAGTTTTCAGGAGCAGGATTTCGACGTCGAATGCGTCGCTTAAAGTGATCCCAACCATGTTCTAGCACATTCAAGTGAGGACTATGCGCTGGCCACTCTGAACTTAGTTCACGATCTGGGCTCGGTGCGGTCTGGCATTATCGTCGGTAAGCAAAAAATTGTCGCCTCTGTAAGGTGCAAAAGGTGCGACATATTCTTCCAGAATCTCCTGGATGTACCTCGGAGCGTTTAATGTTCTTCCTCCGATCACTACAAGATCCGTACGAGCCTCGAAAGAAATGCCACCCCAAAACATTATTGACCCCCCACGGAAAGGTACTTGGGAACCATACATGCTTGGCTGTATCTTTCTCCTGGTCTTCTCCAGATAAAAGTGCGCCCATCGGAAGATTTTAAGCCTATTCTGACTTCATCAGTAAACAAGACTCTCATCCAGTCATCCAAATCCCAATCTACATGTTCCCGAGCAACTGAAGCCTATCTTGCTTGTGGGCTATGGTTAAGAGAGGGCCTGTTGCGGGGTGTCTTGCACTCAATCCAGATTCCTGGAGCCTTCTTGTTACTGTTTTGGAAAAAATCGCGACATTTAGATCATCTTGAAGTCGATTTTTTATCTCGTTTCCGATGAGGAACCGATTTCTTAATGGTTTTTGGCGTATAAAAGGATCATCGATTTGGTTTGTGGACCTTGGTCGGCCTTGCCCTGGTCTCCTAGCATGTGAACCTGTTGCCCTAAACCACGAAGACATCGATCAATAGTCGTATGATGAACAGCAAACTTCCGTGCAACCTCACGTTGGCTATACCTTTCTTCCATCAAGGTGACAATTTTTACAGCATTATGCTCACTTACATTTCTTACTGAAGGCATTTCAATGTATACACAATTCGAACAAAATGAATATTTGACCACAAGTTCAGTAAACACAACAAACACTTGCAGACAATAACAATGCAATATTGCAGATTAGCGCAAAACAAGTCTTAACTTGCACTGACATGACTAAAAAGAGTACAAATTGTTTCATTGTTTCAGAAAATGTGTGATTTATAAGCCTCCACGTAAAAGAAATTTATATATTCAAACATTTATTGGCGGTGCGTTAATTTTGTTCATCAGTGTAGATAGTTGTAAACCGTGCTATTGAGTTACTCTAAAGAGTGTTTCACTAAAACATGAATACAATGTCTTTTCCGATTAAGCCAGCCATCTTTTTGTCTTCTTCTTCTACTTTGGATTAGGCCTTGGGTCCTCGGTTGCATTCTGGAAATATGCTGGTTCCACTCTCTTCTTTTTTTGTCTCATCCATCGTACTATGTCTGGGATGTTGCACTCGCTCCTTGTCTCATCATTTGTATTTCGATCACTCAGTCTATGCCCGATTATACTATGTAATAAATATTTTCATTTCTGTCGTTCGTAGCGGTAAAATAGTTTTAACGCTCAAAAAACCATCACCACCGCCTGGGAGCCATCTTGTTTTGTATGTCCAAATTACTCATTTTATAGTTAAAATAACCAACAACATTAACACAACTCGCATATCACAATAACCTGCATACTAATAACGAATTCATTTAGCACAGAAGTGATTTTAATATTTTTTTAAAGAATTTGTACAAATTTGTTGTTATACGTACGTACGTGCATCTTTCAAATACAGCCACTTTTCTTGTTTACTAATATATGTCATTGCAATCATAGCATCATTGTTTTAATAGTTATAATACAAACCAAAATAAAGGTAGCTTAATTAATATTCAATCGTTATTAATTTAAAAACAAACATGAAAGCAGATAAAACCAAAACCTAATACGTTACAATAGGGCGATATACGGTCCCATAATTGTTTGTTACCAACATTTCCACATCATGGTACATCCACTGAAATTCAAACATATACTGCCCAGTAGGAATATTTGGGGGAAACTTTTCTTCTTCCTGTGCAAAATTATAGTAGTAGTATTTTCGTCCCTAATAGTAAATTAACAAACTATTAATATGCGAACACGATAGAAAATTATGATATTGTACATTGCAACACTAAAGTAAGAAACTAAAACATTACCTTTTCTATGGGACATACAATATTTCCAAGTTTGGAAAATTTATCTACTCCCACTGCTGCTGAAGCTAAAGCTTTACAGAAGTTCATTTGAAAACGCATTGGAAACAACCTGTATTCATTGCTAGCAAATTTATAAGTTTGTACAACGATCTGTAACAAACAATTTATACAACAATTTTTCTAAGTGAATTTTTCTCCATTTCGCACGTACCTCCAAATCGTATCCTAAATCGACAGTTGCAACAAAGGATGCATTAACTACCGGAGTGGTGCGATTGTATTTAAAAGTGCGAACATGAAACTCTCCAAAACTCTTATTAGTGCGAACAAGTTCGGTTCTTTCAAACGATAATTTGTAGTCATTTTGATGAAACTTGCTTAAAATATCTGACAGAGGATTATCTGTTGCAGGTTTGGTACTGTTTGCTGGTTTAGCAAAACTTGTAGGCAGTAAAAAGAGAAAAACTAAACTTATACACAAGTTATACATATTTTCTAGGATATTACTTATTTACAAAGACCAGCTTCGACTAGTTTCAGCCACGACACGCTTTGCAAAATAGATTTGCTAATGACAACTCACAATAATTATTTTTTTTATATAATTACAGCTGTAATGATGAGTAGCATTTGGTTTCATTTCCTTTTGTGGGGCCATTAGTATTAATGTCGACCGTCATCACATAATGGATTAGCAATATTATTATGTATTTTTTTTAATAATTCGCTAGCATATTATTCGTCTTATTGTATCTATTTAACGCTAAAAAACATTTCATTTTGTATGTTAATCCCTTTAATTCTGCAAGAAAAGAATTGCCATTGCGTACAAAATATTAACAAAACCCATAAAATAAAATTTCTGCTTCCATTTAAATAAAATACAGCGTATTTGATCAGTATTGGAATATATGCCAGTAGGTACATTAGAAAGCCCTATAAGAGCATAGTTTCAAAGTTAGAAACGTGTACAACGTTCGCTTGTCAGCCGGAGGGTTTGTACCGCCTCTCTGCGACATCACCATCGCTACTTCCATTGTTGCACTTTTAATTTTACCTAATTTATATTTTTATATTTAGAAACATGGCTAAAACAATTAGTGCAATACTGGTAGCAAGCTACCAAACTTATATTATTAAAAGATCCAAGTTTCGTAAATTAATAAAAAATGTGGTGTGGTATTCCATATTTTTATTAAATCATTAAGTTTTGGCCAAGTCCTTGAAGATGTTTTCAAACAATATTTTTTTTTATTTTAATAAATATCAGAGCAAGCAATTAAAAAGTAAATTTCTTTAAAAAATATCATTGTGATGTTAATGCATAAGGGCTATTAAAAACTTGATGATATAAATATCAGTCGAAATAATGATTTTTACGTGACAGAGCATTAAACTCGTTATTTACAAAAAATATCAAAGTAAAAAATAAAGTTGTAGGTCACACATGCCTCTGTTACAACACAATATTTTCTCAAAATAGGTTAAAAAACATATTTATTTTTAATTTCAAAGGTTAATTGCAATTCGTTTCGTTCCAAGATATTTAGTGAATGCTATACCTCTAATACTTAGAGGCATTACTTAAATTGTATTTAATTTAGATTAACGATTTTTAAGTAACTAAAGTCCTTTAAGTCGGTATTTGCGAATAACCGGCGCTCTCAGTTCAGCAAAAAACATTAAATTGCTCTATCGTACCCCATTAGAATGTTACAAAAAAATTGTCTAACTGGCCTCATATGATTCCTACAGATTAGCAATATTATAAAAAGCGAATCTAGGAAACAAAATCCATGCCTGGGGGAAAAGATTTGTTTGGAAAAGAAAAGATTATTTTCTAGGTTGACAATGCACCTTGCTATATATACAAATCTACGGAAAAAATCCATGGAATAAAAATCTAGAAGAAAAAAATCCAAAGAATTCTAAATAAAAAAATTATTTCTTATAAAAATTACAAACAAGAGTGAATGTGCAAATTTAATCCAATAACATTATCTAACGTGTTCGGCATAGAATCTTGGAAACAAGTTTCATTAGTACGCTTAAGTATTATACCTTAGCAGTAGAGCGCGGATTATTTGCAAAGAAATTGTGAAAATATTAGTTGCTATTTAGAGTTTTACACAAGTCTTCATAGAATGTCTCTTGCTCGATATTCCTGGAACTTGTAATCATACACTGATGTAATATTTTCTGAGATTTTCTTAGTTTTTCGCACTCAGACCTCGATGGTCACAGTGAAATGCGATTCAATCGGCTGCATGGTAAAACCCCGGCTGATGCGACCGTATTTCACTTAGTTATGTTTAGGGGGCATGTTGCTTGAATGACTAGTATGTAAGGAACGCCCGTACCCTCCTGAAGTAATGCGAAAGCGGTGCCGGGGGGCGGTAGAATGAATGTTTAAAACAATTTTAAAAAAGTTTTTCGCGCTTGGCCATATGTGCAGGAGTTTTTATATATTGGTCAATCAAAAACTTCTTGTCGCTCGATACCTGACCTAATAGATCAGTATTCATATAATTCGAAAACAACTTCCCTAGTTCATCATAAATAAGGAAAACTAGAAGGCAACAGGAAAGTTTTTAATCAATTTAAATGGATAATTGTATGCCTGTGTCTACTTACTGGTTTACTGCATGGAAGGCAGAACACCTACCTCTATCCAGTACCAGTTCAGGGTAGCCTTTAATCCAATTTGTAATTCTAGACATTGTTGTTTTAAAACTGAACTAATTTATTGCACTTTTACACTGTACAAAAATGTTGTTGTGGTCAACCAAATACTAACAAAAAAGAAGTAGGTCTTATCCTATCTTGATCGTTAAAGATTTAACAGAAACAGTCATTAACTCCCGCAATTGCTTATTGAGAATTAGAAAGTTTTAATCATAATCTCTAGGCAATTTTTAAAACCAGGAACTGGAAAGCATACATTGCTATATAATTTTTAAACAAAACAACTCACCAGACATGAATATGTTAAAAGATGCTACTTTTACCAAAATATGCAACAGAAGCCCAAATATGCTAATATGCAATATGAAATTAGTATCAATATGTCCAAAATTGCGCAAATCGTACACATAAGAAGACATAACAGAGATATGCAAAAAATAAATGATATGCATTTTTCATATAATCGACACTCTACTTGTCTGTTAACGGAATATCAGTCGTAGTGCTTTGATGAACGTTTCTTCCCGTAATGCTATTATATTTTAAGTTAGCTGTAGGCTTGGCACAGAAAGCTTAACTTAAGTTATACCCATTCATATGTTAGGTAGAATTGATGCCATCAGCAACCTTTACTTTTGCAAATCTAAGTAAAATATTTTATGTATTAGAAAACTTCATTGGTCATACTATTAGGTTTACATAAGTAAGCGCTAATTATAAATTTTTTGTAATTTATTATGATTAATATTTTTATGGATTTTCTTTCCTTGGTTTTTTTTCGCTGAATTTTTTCCGTGGGTCTTTTTTCTGGTTTATATTTCCTGGATTCATAAAAATCTGAGCCGCTGTGTATGGAACTGCAAAATATTTACTCAAAACAACAATCGTTGTTTAGATAACTTCATTTTTTGCAATGTAATACGTTGTATTAATTACAATGTTGTTTTTTTCTATTGATTTTTTGGTGGAATGCTGAAATGGTGTATAAGGTGAAAAGTGCATTCTCAAAAAAGAACTGTTGGAGTTAGAGATTTTAAAATAATTTCTTGGCTTGCAGTACGGTATAACATTAAAATACATTGCTAATTTGTAGGGTGTGTGTATGTATTTTTAAGAATAAATTATTTATAATGGCTGTTTAACACACTTTTTCAGGAACAATTGCAAAAAATTACAGATACGAAGTTTGATCATTTAATTCTCGGATTATCGTTGCAACACTGAAGTTTGTGAAAGTTTTATCAATAGAGGGTGGTCCAGCAAAGATTGAACAGCTATTAGTTTCTGCGCAGCACGCTAGCGCATACATCGTATATCTGTCAGTCGTCATGGAGTAACTAGTGAATATTATATTTTGCTGTAAATTAAGGAAAACTACGTACCGTGACGGAGCCTCGCTGGAATAGTGCGGGAACGCGTTGCCACTCGAGACCACAGTGAAATGCAGTCAATCAGCTGGGCGATCGAATCTCAGCTGGGGCGACTGTATTACGCTTAGTTAAATTTAGGGTGCATGATGCATAAATGGTTAGTGTGTAAGGGACGCCCGCATCCCCTGAAGTAATGCGAAAGCGGTTCGGGGGGGGGGTAATTGGTGAATGAATGAGAAAAAAAGTACCGTGATAACATTTTAAGTCTACTGTTACTAGTGTGTTTAATTGGTTTAAATGTGTCAAAGCTGGACGTAAAAATTTTCACGAAGATGCTAAAACCGGGCGTCCGTCGATCTCTCGAAATGCAGATTCGGCTACAATAGTTCGTAGAACTGTAGCTAAGGGTCATCAAATAACTATTCGAATGATAGCGGATAAGTTAAACAGCAATAAAGAGGCGATTCGACCAATTTTGAAGATATGGATTAGGAGAAACTCTGTACAAAGTTTGTTCTCCAGTCTTACAAATAAACAAAAATATACACGAGTTGAATTCTGCGCAGACTTTATTCCGATTTGGCGCGCAATGCAAATTTTCATAATTGCATTATCAACGGATTGTTTGTTTGTTTTGTTTTGAGTGGCTGAAATCTACGGTGCGTATTTCCAAGCATCTCTATGCACTGAATCGCTTGACTTATTGTACACCCTAACTATATATTTGGCCTACCAGGAGTAGTTCCAACCACAGTACTAATTTTCAACGTGTTGCACATCGTAGTGGTACGCGACTTACGGCTTTACTTCTTATCAAACAGAAGACCCAATTTCAGATCTTTCCCCGCAGAATAATCTACCCGACGTCGTCTGTCGTCGAACCCGCGCCCCTTGGATTTGAAGACAAGTGCGCTAACCACTAGACCACCGAGGCCGGTGTTATCACTAGTTAGGTAGTCATAAGTCGTGAACATTTTAATACGATGCTGAGATGAAACGCCAGTTCATTGTATGTACTTATTGGAAAATCATCATCGGGACCCAAACAACCAGACAAGCAGTAAATTGATGTATCCTACGTTGAAGTACCTAATAAATAGATTATTTTAGTACATTTCTCAACAGCGACCGAGAAATTCGAGAACAATGTAGTGGTTCTTGTTAACTGATAATGCACATGCCCATTCTGCACTGATACGGAAACTATTTCTTATAAATCACTGTGTTTTTGATATTAATAACCACTATATTCACCTGACTTGATAGGAACAGACTATACTTCCTTTTCAAAAATGAAAACGGTTATCAGAAGAGACGATTTCAGGACGTAAATAATGTTAACAAACGTGTAACCGCCGAATTGAAAGCAGTTTCATCTAGCTCTTTTGTCGATAATTTTCGAACTTTCAACACATTGTAACAAGTGTAATAACGAAAATGGAGATTACTTTGAATAAATATCAAATATGTTTGGTAGTCCTTATATTGTGTTTCAGTTTATTGTAGCAGTCCGATGATTAGACTGCCAAAATGGTTTTGGAGTTGTAAATATTTAAAAGTTAACTTTAGCGTCATTTTCTTAACAGGAACATGAATGTTAAAAACCTTCGGGGCAGGCAACAGTTGTAGCAAACAAATTCTAACCGTCTTCAATAATATACTGATATTTATGAGATACAAAGCGCAGAGTATTTGCAGAAAATTTATCTACGAGAAAATATTTTCAGCAAGTTTATCAAGGTTCTTATATACTTATCAATTAATATTCAATTTCAACGAAGTAAAGCAAGAAACAATTAATAACAATGTGCCAACTTGTTTCTAAAATTCGTAAATACAATAACAACTGATAGTTAGACCACAGCAAAGATGCCTCCGCCTATTTCTTATATATTTAGGGAGTAGATATACATTAACATTTATAATGATAAATAATTTAGGAAGAATAAAAAATTTTAGTCAACTTGGGCTTGAACTCTAATATTATATGTTGAAGATGGCAAATTTGACAAAACACTTATCTAAATAGATACCTTAACTTTCGGTTCCTATAAATTCAATATTATGACGTTTGCATTTTATTACACTTGAATGCGTGCACTATTAATGGAAACTTTTGAAGTCTGAAATAGTATGAATTGTTCTCATATTAAAAGCAACAAAAAAAGAAAAACTTTACAGCAGACGCTATATTCCATTAACGACATTCATTTTAAAATTTATCTACCTGAGAGTTGTTGCAGTTAATGGGGAAACTTTAGTTCTCACGTAATATATTTTCGTGCAAATGCAACACGAACTCAATTATTATTGTTCAGTGCACAATTGAGTAGGTAATCCTGATTTCCTAAACTATAATTAGGTCAATAACATTTAGAAATTGTTAATGCTTGTACTGTGTACTGTGCAACCCCACAAGCAAAAATTGAAGAGGCAGAATGGGGGAAAGAGAATTAACCAAATAATTATTAGAATATCGAAAATTAGTTAGACTTTTTAATTCAAAATTAGTTACAAGTTTATATTTCTGTAAATAATAAAATAAACATTATGTTTCAAATTTTCCATATTAAATATATTATAAAAATACTATGTTAATTTGAATCAAATGGTGTTAATTAACATTTTTCAGTAAACAGAAACACGGAAAATCGATATACGTTTTAATGCTTCA
>JABXWE010064360.1:0-26570 GCA_014611495.1 Limonius californicus
TACAAACGATCATAAAGCTAAAATGACCCAATTCTACGAGGAATTACAGGACTTACAAATTAAAACCAAAGAAAAAAGAAATGATAAGATCAACTTAACTAAAAAATCAACTCAATTCGAAATCGATCAAAAGGTATTCATTACCAATGACCGACGAAATAAAAAATCACCCAAATTTAATGGACCATTTAAAATCATAAAAATTTTGGAATATGACGAGTATTTAGTAGAACACATCGACACGAAGACGACTCTTAAAAGACACGCTAACGAAATTATGGCTGTTTCAGGTTCGAATACACCCTCCTTATCACCTGGAACCTCCTTCACCTAATCAAAAATGAAGTGACAATTACAGACATATCAGAAAACCCTGGACTATATCCCCTAATATTAGGAAACGCACACATTAAAGAAAGTGAATGGACCCTAATAAAAACCATTGACTATTCTCCCATAATTAATAATTATTATAACTTAAGATCTAAATTACTTGAGATTGTACAAACCTTAAAAAACAAAGTGTTTCTCACAGAACATCGACATGACCAAAATGCCGATGATATACTTGTTACCCATAACAATATTTTACTAATCATTTCCCAATATTTAACAAAATCCGATCAACTAATCAATCAACTATTCCCAGAAAATAGCCTAAAAGTTAAAAGAGGCATAATAGATGGTTTAGGTTCAGTTTTTAAATTTCTCACTGGGAACTTAGATCATTCTGACGGTGTAAAATACGAAAATGCTATTTCTAAATTACAAAAGGACAGTGACGTACATAATCAAATTTTAACTCAACAAACGCAAATTCTTAACGATACTATAAGTGACATACAAACCCTCAAAAAGAATCAGGATTTACTAAATGGTAACCTAAATAAAATCATACAACAAAATGAGGAAACAAATAGAGTAGTTTCCTGCCTTTCTGTTTGGAACGTACTAAACGAAGCTGTTTTTTCATTACAACTGTTTATTAATACTTGGATTGAACTCGAGAATGCATTAACGTTTGCCCAAAATCAACAAATGCACATGTCCTTATTGAATAATAACGAATTAATTAAAAATGTGAATCAAATTCTAACTTATTTAAACGAATTATCAGATAAATCTTTAACTATACCTTACCCAGCCAATGATAAGTACTTGCATATGTACGAGGCGATCATGATAACAAAAGTATACCAAATCAAAAACAGAATAACTTTCGTATTCGAAATCCCCTTGATATCCAAAAATGAGCAATATCAACTAATCCAGTTGATCCCATTCCCTATATTTATTAGAAAAAATCAATACAGAATGATTGTACCAACTCACAACACTTTACTGTTTAATACCATCGAAAGTATACCCGTAGATATCAATTTTTGCAAATTAATTACTCCAAACAATTATTTTTGTCATCAAAATAATCATTTTAAAATCCCCAATATTAAGTTATGCGAAACACAATTATTATCTTTTAGTCTCAATCAAACCTGTGAACCATACCTATTCGATTTAACAGATACCAAGATATCTCAGATCGATACATCGACCTGGTTAATTACCACGCCTTCAAAAGTTACTTTAGATGTTAAGTGTCCTAACCAAATATATAGAAAAGATTTAGTCGCTTCTCAACTTTTACATTTAACTCCAGATTGCAATGCGATTGTGAACCATAATACAGTATTATTCCATATTCAAACCACCTCGATGATATTAACGAATTTAGAAATACCCAATATCAATAAGTTAAACATCGAATCTATTCCTCACAGAAATATTTCAAAAATAGATTTGGTACCCATAAACACTCAAAAACTCACTGCTGACCAAATTCAAATAAAGCAACAACAAAATAAACTCAATTCTATTAGTAATATAGAATACCACCCCATTTCTATCGCCCCAATCGCAATTACCATTTTATTTCTTTTATTAATTTTAAGCTTTATATTATACATTGTTTATAAACATAAATCCCTCAAAGAAAGATTTATCAAATACATTTATTCAAAACCGATAGATGCACCAATTGAATTAGTGACATCTAACATTTAAATATTTTCTCTTCACAAAATATTGAAATATCTTTCACGGGAGGAGTTATGTAGGCTAAAGATGCTTATTTTACAGTTCTCACGACATTATGGTAAAGCACTTATCTTATAGCTCCCATGATATTGTATTACATTGTAGATAACACAACATTATATAGTGTGTGTATTAGAGCCATTTCACTAGTTGTTAATTATTGTCATTCATGCTTATTGCTGCTTGTAGTAACTTAATGTACTCCAACATTTAAATGTAATTGTTGTAAAATAAAACATTTTTTTTGTAAACTAAGTCCACGGCTTATTTTACTAGCGCGTTAATGTTGTAAAGCATGTAAGGAAACCGTTCCTTGACGATGACAACGCCAACACTAAATTGTGCATTTGTGTGAAATAATGAATAACTTTCACCTATACAAACTAAACTATTTATCATTGTTGAGTTGAATAGTGGCGGTGGTTTAAGTATATAAACACTTAAGGGATCCCTTACTAGTCAATACTTTGAACAGTACATACATAACAAGACTTAATTAAAACCAAATTCGTGCATCGAAAATATCTTTGGAAACTATCGTAGTGACAACCATTGTAATAATACTGGTAACCATAAAAAAATCGAAAAAATAGGAAGTATGTTCCAAAAATCTTTATGAACTCTATACAGGCTGTAACGAAAATGTTTGCCCAAACTTTAGGAGCGAGTTCTTCATGCCAAATCAAGAAAAAAAGCTCGTATAAACATTTGTCGGCAAGCGCTTGGTTTATAAGGAATAACCTAGCAAATGTTTTATCTTAAACCTTTTCCAGTCACGACCCCTTTTCGCCTAAAAAGTTGAAATATGAAATACTCGGCAAATTATGTAGAACTTTTAATGGCTGATGACTGACATTTTTCAGTTTTTCAATTGAGTAATTATGGTTTATGAAACCAACTTCAAGATCAAAATTTGAAAGAAAGTATTCACAGAAAGTATTTCTGAAAATGTAGCACTTTAGAGGATCAATCATAATTCTTACAAATAAATCTTGGAAAAGTTATTAGAAAATCGTATGTAGCTGTAAAGAATTCTAAATAAACATTTGCCACCTTATTCTTCCATATGTTAACCCTCCGTTAGGCGCGCATAGGTCCAGGGGACCTATGCGGTTTTGTGTTACTTATATTTCGTAGTAAAATTGAGATATCGGCGTGTGCCTTTATGACATCTCAGAAGGGTTTATTTACAATCGTTTGCTAAAGTCTTACTTCGATAGCTGCCGTAGTGTCCCGGTAATTAACGAGTAGGCGGTGCAGGTGGATTGTGTCAGTCCCCCGGACCTAGCGCGCTCACTCCCGTTAGTGTTTTTGAGCTTCGGGTGCGTTTGCTAGTTTCGTATCTGCTACAGACTGATTTACTTCGCGTTATTATTGTTTGTGTTTATTCACTCTCAACGGTGCATATTTCTAGTTTTAGTGATTGTTTGTTGTTATAATATTTGAATAATATCATTTTTGACTATCTCAGCCTCAAAAAGCAATAGTTTTTGTTTTTTTTTCTGCAATTCTGCAAAGATGAGTAAAAAGATTTTTTACTTGAATAACCCTCAAGATATTGAAGAACTCAATCGTCTTATTTTTGAAGAAGATGGACTTGAGGCAAATATAGATATACCCGAAGAAAACTTCGAAGAGTCCGATGAATCGGAAACGGAGGATAATGTGGAAACCAGATCAGTTGATTCAGACACGGATCATGAAATGGATGAGGGTGATATAGAGGAAGTTGAGGGGGAAGAGGAAAGTGATAACTTTTACAGTGGTAAGTTCAAGGTAAACTATATTCAGTAATTTGTTGCTACTGAAGTATTCGTGTTTACTCTTATATACTGCTTATTTCTAAATGAAATATTTATATAAAAAGTTGGACTAAATTGACTTACTTATTCCTATTGCTATAGGCCGTGATGGTACCAAATGGAGAAAAACTCCCTGGAAAGTTACCCAGATGCCTCCGCATAACATATTAGTGAAATTGCCAGGGGTTGTTAGCCAAACTGCAAAACGTGTCAAGAATGAAACAGATTGTTGGCGACTATTTTTCGATAACAGAATATTAATTTTGCTGGTGGAAAACACGAACGTTTATATAAATCGTATCAGAGAAAAGTTCGTCCGTTCAAGAGACTGCAGAGAAACAGATCGCATAGAAATGGAGGCATTTATAGGTCTATTATATTTGGCAGGTGTTTTTCGGGGTGGTCATCAAAGTCTTGCCGATTTTTGGTCAACCGACGGCCTCGGTATAAATATATTTCGTATGACAATGTCAGAGAAGAGATTTAGATTTCTCATCAGATGTGTCCGTTTTGATGATAAAGCTACACGGCCTGAGAGGGTTAAAACAGATAAGTTAGCTGCAGTGAGAGAAATTTTTGATTATTTCCTTGAGAATTGCAAGTCGCCCTACCATCTTGGACAGAATGTTACGATTGATGAAATGCTTCCAGCATTCCGGGGACGCTGTGGATTTAGGCAATACATCCCATCAAAACCTAGTAAATATGGCATCAAAATTTTCTGCCTCAGCGATGCTAAACTTTTCTATACCTATAATATGGAAATTTATTGCGGTCAGCAACCAGAGGGGCCCTATAGGCAGAGCAATTCTGCAGAAAATGTTGTGCTCAGGTTGTCAGAACCAATTTTTAGAACCGGCAGGAATATAACTGCAGATAACTGGTTTACAAGTTTGAACCTAATCAAGGAGTTAGAGATGAAAAAATTGTCATATGTAGTGCAGTAAATTTTTGTGTCTGAGTCTACATACCAAAAGACTATGCCAGGAATGTTTCGAAAAACCTTCAGAAGAAGAAGTACATACAGATGATGAATAAATTTTAGTTTGAATCTTGTATCGGTAAAATCTTTGTTCTATTTTATGAAAATATATTTGTAATCAAAATCATTTATGGCTGCTTTTATTGTCTGCTTCTGAAAAGCTTGAGTAGTTTGAAAATACAAAAAACATGGGGAGAGAGAGGTAATAATTTTATTTACGCCCGCTCACTGCCCTGGTAAATCCGTTATAATCCTGCAGGTAAACATTCCAAGTAGCCTGAATAAATGCTTGAACTTCTTGTAATCCGGTTGTGAGACAAACATGAAGTGCTATTGAAATTGCATACAATTGCACGACTTATACCAGAGAAGGTTATTTATACTGATCTTTACTGAAAATGATATTCAACTGTTTTTTTATAAGCAGCATATTTTATACAAACATTATTTTGACAGGAGAGTGAATTATGATTAATATGCAGATGCAATGAATATTTGATCAGTCACTGTATACAGGTAACGTCATAACTTGATAGAGAATCACAGTGCGGTTATTACTTGTAGGTCCACTGGACCTAGCGCGCCTACCCGCGTTACGGCAGTAGGCGCGCCTAACCGAGGGTTAACTTGTTTAGTAAAACTTTCAATTTTATCTGTAATTTAAACATAAAACACGTTTAAATCATAGAGTTTTACGAAATACCCAACAATTAAGACCGTCTTGAGAGCTCTAAGCCATTATGAAAAAAATTAACAAAATTGGATTTCTGTTTAGTAAAAAATTTTCCACTGTAAACGTCGTTTGCAAAAATTAATCGACTTTAAGATATATACCTTCCTCTGTTGTCTGCTCATCCGACATAACATAAGTGTTCATCTATGCTTCCTTCATAAACATTCTTGTCATATTTTTCACGTCCCCCACATTCAATTACGCTACCCCGTATACACTATTCACGATTGATTTGCCATCCAGCAGCCTGTGTGTTTTTTTTTCTTAAGTTGCCTTTCTTAAATATTATTTGATTGATTTCTAGCAATGTCAAAATGAAATTGCCGTGTTGCCAGCTCTAGAGTCCCCTACTTTTCTAAAATAATCTAGTAAGTCGAAATTCAGGGCAAAATTACTAAGAAAGAACTTTGGGAGTTAATTAAACCTTTTACAGCAGACGGAAATAAAAGATACGTAACTGACGAAATTTTGAAAAAACGCAACTGTGAGCATTGTGAAAAACTTATTTCGGAAGACTGGACAAAACATATGGGAAATTTATCGCTTGAAAATATTCCTCCTTTCATTATTTCAATTGGGGAATCTGATTCAGAATCGGCGGGTGTCGATGATTCAGATACTTCTAGTAATATCATGAAGGTGGAATATGGTAGGAGATATCCTATTGGCATCTAAATTGTGAATGAGTGTTTTACCACTGGACTGGTACAATATCAATTTAAAACATGAGCGGCATAGTTGTTAATTCTTCTCAATTTGCTGCAAGACCTAAATATAGGACAACAAAGAATGGCGTGGAATATGCTCTGTATACATACGATTTGAGTTCAGAATTCTCGTGAAAAAAGAACAGCAATATATGTATTTGGTATGTGTTACGACAACATTTAAATTATAGTTATTATTTTATTTATAATGAAATCATTATTATATCTAAGTATTATACACCAATATTGAGCAGCAATAGGCGGACGTTAAATGAACAAACAAGCTCCACTGGCAACATTGTCTGCTTTCAAAAATAATAACCTCCATCAAGACAAACTAGCATAATCCAACTTAATTAATTGACAAATTTCAATGATACCATAAATTCCCCCAGATTTCCACAGCCTGTTGGATGGCAAATCAATCATGAATAGATTATACGGGGTCACAACCGCATCAAAAGCTTTAACCTAAACAATCTTATTATTATTAACACTAAATGGGTGATACCTTTTAAGCTTATTTTAATTGTCTTGTCCTGAATCTATACTGAATCCACATAGTAAGAAGTTTCCAAATTTTCCTGGCAACTCGATTTTTCATAAAAATTGAATTATCTTGAAAACGGGTATATCGACATTTAACATATTACAGAATCGACCTGGACTTTAATATGTAATTAACTTGAAATAGCTGGAAAATAAATTGCTAGAGGTGTGTATGCACATTGTGTGACCTACATTTCAGCATATATTCACAGCGTGAAGTGCGAAAAACATTTTTGACATTTGTTATAAGAAAATCTGGCAAGAAGAATACTGATTATTCAATAATAGTATATTGTCAATATACATCAATAACAGCCATAATAATACTGGAAAGTAAAAGTAGAAATAAATAAAGTCAAAATGGCCTTATAAATATTATAATAATGATGATAATTTACTTTCAACATACACAGTTGGATGGTCTTACCGAAAAATGTTGGTAAATATTCTAGTTGCATTAATATTGAGGTCATATTAGTACTAAATATATATTACCAATTTAAGCACTTTAAGGACCCATTAAATGTAAGTGAACAAAAGCAAAACATTTTTCTCATTGCTATGTGATATAAATTTTCAACTCTTTGCTGTTATGAAACCTAAGCTCACTTAAATATACACTGCTCAAAATAAATTAAGAATTACTTTTTTTCGGTAAATATGTGTCACCAAACAGTACAAGATACTGGCGTCTATAAGGATAGTTTGACATACATGGAAGGCTAGTATGCTCTGGTCAACTATTAATTGCAATTATTTTTTTAGCAATTTGTGTATAACGGTAATGCTACAGAAACTTAACTGTGGCTTACTAGTATGTGACAATTTGCAAATTTGTAAGTTAATGAAAAAACTTTATGGTGGATTCTATTCAACATGACCAGTGTTTGAGCATTTGAATGCAAATGACAGCATACGCGCTTTGACACTGTTTCAAGAGGACCGATTTCAATGGTATGTTGCTAATGTCGTAGGTACAACACAATCTGTTGTATTTAGACTGCTGGGGAGGCATACCGGCACAGGAATTGTTATTAGAAGACAAGGATCGGAGCGTCTAAGAAAAAACTGTTGCGGACGACGCGACGGTTACATCTGAATTCAAGTGGTCGAGATCGTACAGCAACTGTGCGCGATGTCCTAAGAGATTAATTAGTGATCAAACAGTAAGAAAGAGATTATATGAAGCTGAAATTGCTTCTAGAAAATAAAGAAGAAGAAAAGTAAAGTACCCTATTGGAACATCGCCATCGACCAGCAAGTTTGCGGTTTGCTAGATAACATAGAAATTGGCAACTACGGCATTGACGCCCTTTAATGATTTCAGATGAATCGCGATTGATTCATTGTTTCGGGTCATGATGGTCCTATTCGAGGTTGGAGACGGCCTGGAAAACATTACTTACCTACTACAATGGTAGAAACTAAATGTGATTTCGTAATGATTTGGAGCGGCATTACAATGGACGCTAAGCCGATCTGATTATCCTTCGAAATGGTAATCTAACGTGACTGCGACTTATAACTGAAATAGGTAATACTCAAGTACGTTCTTTTGCACATAATACAGGTCCAGAATTTCTGTTCATGCATGACAACGCCAATTCATACGTTGCCAATGTAGCCAACGACTAGCTTCATGATCAAGAAATTCGAACTATGTACTAGCCGGCATGTAGTCCAGATATAAATTTCATCGAGCATTTGTAGGATTACTTAGGAGATCTGTCAGAACTCGCTCAAACCCACTATGACGGTGCAAGGACTGGAAATTGCCCTTCTAGAAGACTGGCAACGAACATCTCAAGAAGCTGTACGAGAACTTATTCGTACCATGCCACGACGTGCAGTACTGTTAAAAGAGCCAGCTGTGGCAATACCTCATACTGCAATGTAAAATATCTTTTCAAATATTTACGTTGTGAAAAAATAAAAATTTAAAAAAACACAGTGGTCACTTAGAGTTTTGTTATTCTTCAATTCTTCAGACCTTATGCAACAGTTGTTTACTTCTGTATGAAATAGTCTATTTTAGCATGTGTACTAGCATGTTTAAGCTCTACTTATCCTGATTTTCAAAAGGAAATACCAATCCAAACCAAAACTGCAGCAATTGCAAGAAATGATCTGTATTTTATTTTAAGCAGTGTATATTACTTGCTATTACATAGGCCATTTTTTATTGTTTGTAGCATTTGACTGTTCACTAATTTATTGTAAAATCTAATACATTTTTGTTCCGTATCACCTTTATTTTATATGGTCGTTCTTTTTTACGGACTATCAGTACAACTTCTGTGTGCTAAATCCACAACCTAAGCTAACAGTGAAATGACATGTAGAGTAATATCACAATGAACCGTTTCTGTGAGTTTTACATAAATGTACTAATTATATAAAGTATTCGGGTAAATTTGGTTTGAATCGTTGTAGTCTTCCTTGCTCTTCTTATTCTTGTAACAGTGTGGTTGCCAGTTCGGTTGCATGTCTTGTTAATTGATCCCTGTATTTACAGCTGTATTTTGTTATTTATTCTCTAACCGTCTGTATGTTTAAGTCGGGATACTACTGCATTGTGTACATATAGTTTATAGTTTGGTGGACAACTTTATGAAACAATTTTGCACATTATTTTATTTATAATTAAAAACTATACTTTTATTTTCAGATACCTAGGTATAGGGAAAGTATTCTTTTTTGAATAGATTTTGCTAATTTGAGGAAATATTTGTTTATACACCAAACATTGTCAGACGACTTAAGGCGCATCCAAATAAACTGGATCTAAATAGCGGAAAATAGAAATGAGTTTCAAAATTTACGGGAGGTCTAGCTCCTGTAGTGGACGGTACAAGGCTGACTGATGATGATGATAATGAACATTATTTTACAAAATGTAGTATATATCAGTGTAATGTAAGATGTCCTTATTAATGTGTTTTAAAATAACCTAATACTTTTCATTTATCTACGTATTTATCAATCTATATCCTTTGTACTATAACAAGACAAACAAAATGATGATTTTTTAAGATTTTGAAAAGCGCACTCTGGTTAGCATTCAGCGAAGATTTTTTTTATACAATTTGTATGTGTATGTGTGTGTGCGGTCGTGGATAGTGGGTGCGGCTGGTCCTATTTTATGATCTAGAGGTTTAGTAAAAATGTATCAAATTTAATAAGCTTTTGATAAAATTTTGGTACTGGAAGTGGAAGTTATATATGTTTTTTAGTATTTCGTAATTTTGATACTGAAAGGCTAAGACAAGTCAACTGATTTTTCGCTAATCTTTCTTATTTAAAAATTAAGAACTATACCTTTCTTTTGATAATTTTAGATAGCCATTTGTAAATTATAATCAGTGGTGCGCATATGACGGACGGATACTCGGTGACGTTATAAGATAATTTTGTAAGGTAGCAGTTTGTTTTCAGTTGACAAATGATTTTCAACCAGAGAAACATGTAAGAAACGTCTACTAAGCCTTCTTTCAATTTTATCTTGTGAAGTTTCTTTAAAAGTGCCAGTATTCAAAAGCTGTTGCGCTGAAAAGTCGCAACGTTCAAATGTCACGAGGTTTAAAAAACAGTTGCGTTCAAAAATGGCAACGTTTAATCATCTCTGTATTCAAAGGACCAGCGTTTAAATGTCACTTGTATTCACTACAGCCATTCAAACGTTGTTGCGTTAAGAAATAGCGAAATTGAAATGTCTCTGTATTAAAAAGTGCAGTATTCTAAAGCCATTGGCCTGAAAAGCGGCAAACGTCACGCGGTTTAAACAAAAACAGCTACGTTTAAAAATGACACCGCTTATTCGTCTATGTAATTAAAAATACCAACGGTCAAATACCGCTGTGTTAAAAACTTGTAGCGCACAAACGTTCTTGTATTCAATTATAGCCGTTCAAACGATGTTGCGTTGAATAAAAGCGAAGTTGAAACGCCCCCTTATTCAAAACTGCCAGTATTCAGCTGCGATGAAAAGTCGCAACGATCAAACTTCGCAGAGTAAAAAAACAGTTGCGTTTGAAAATGACAGCGTGCATTGTCTCTGTATTCAATAGTACCAGCGCAGCGGTCAAATGGCACTGCATTGAAAATTCTTAGCGTTCAGACTTCTCTGTATTCAACACTACTTCTTCAATCGTCGCTGCATACGACGAGTGGATTAAAAGTCTCAGTATTCGAAAACATCCGTGTTCACATGCCATTGCGTTAAAAGGCACAGCGTTCGAATGTCCTTGTATACATTTGGTATGGTTATGTACACAGCGCTTTGTATTTATTTGTATGTATTACTAAGAATTTAATCGAAGTATGACAAAATTTATTAACAAAGAAATAACTAATGCTTATAAATAATAATTATAATATCCTATAAACAGAGATAATAATAGCTTCTATTTAACAGATACTTCTTTAAGTAAATAAGAGCATTATATATTCTAAATTAGAATTTATTTGCCCCTTATTTGTTATTTAAAAGGTTAATGTATGAAATGGATAAATGTTCATAAACACAAAATCGTTATTAACTCAGTTTGTGTAGTAGATAACTTAAGAGAAATACGGAACTACTAGAAAATATGTAGCGGATATTTCCACTTGATTTATATTTACTCAACCAAACCGATATATCCGAAAGATACACTTCGTTCCAGTTCACATTTTCTTGGGCATTTGCAATTGCTGAAATAAATAGTTCCTTTTGGTTTTCGTTCTCTTGAGCTAGTTCCTGCAGCTGATAAAAAGAGACTCAGGTAATTAGTAAGTACATCTGCTGATTCAACTTACCTTTGTCAGTTGTTCATTTGTTGTAAGTTTACTGCCAATTCCATTTAGGATTGTTGCCACACGACTATTCAGTCTAAAAGTGACACATTTTAAACTAAGCTTAAGAAAAATTATAAAGTCTTACTTTCCGTATAACTCTATGAAGTTTGTTGAAATATACTCGAAAGCTAATGTTACTCCAACGCTCCCCGAATTGTACACTACTGCAAATGCATCTTCTGGTCTAATAATACTACCGTCTGTTGTGGAGTTACCTAAAAAGCTAATAAAACACGAGTACTTAATCCGTATAATATTCGGTTTATCAAAAGCTTACAATTCCAAAATGTCAGTATTTTCGCTACATCCCAAAGCATTCAGAATCCGTGTGCGTAATGCATTATCTTCACTATCAACCACCTCGGTGTATTTACTGTACAAAAAGTCCCAATCTTCTTGATCCCCCGTTCGCATTGCACCACAGTAAACAGGCGCTTGTAGATTAAGAGGTACAGGTAAGGATGCATTACTTTTCCAATTCCTAAATTGTGTTAAAGCTGTAGATCTACATTCAGAATCACCTGTATTGCATAACCAATTATAAACACTAATGCGATTCAGCTTATCTAAATGCATATCATCTTCTTTTTCTTCATATCCTAAGTATGTATGTACACTGTCCAGTACGGTTGATACATGTACCTGAAATTACAAACCGTTGAGTTTTTTGTAGTGACAAAACAATGAATTTGTAGTATGTATAAGCTACAACCTATTAGTATATTTCTATTAAATTAACGTTTTTATGTGGTATTTGCGAATATCCCCACAACACTTTAAACGTGTTCTAAACTTTTGTCTTACCTTGAAATAACTATGTGCAGCTGATCCAGGCAGCATGTTATTCAAGAAAGTTGAAGCAGTGAAAAACGAGTAGAAAGGGATATAGTCTGTTTCTTTACTTAAGTACGAACTTAACTCGAATGGTATATTGTAACTTAAACGACCTGCTCTGGCTAGGTTAAATGAATCGTCGATCAACTGAGCTCTATTAAGAAGATGTACATTTGAAAAATCTGCCGCTAACGCATCAGAAATAAGTTTCCAGTTTCTTTCGTCGTAATTTACTCGGTAGTAACCTTAATATAGAAAATAATTAATGCGCCATGAAATTAAAGTAGGAATCATAATATTATTTACCCGTTTCTTGTTTATTAATTATAAGCCAGTCCTCGCTAAGTAATCCACCGATAGTTATATTATCTTCTTTCTTTGTCAACCACGCTTCTGCATTCGTACTCTCAAAAGTTGGATTTGTTTTTGTAGCAGCGTTAATGGGTATACTCCAGACGGGTTCATCTTCGCTCGTTTGATTTTTAATCAAAAATCGGCTCTGAAATATATCACACTTATTGCCTGAACTTGTTGGCGGTCTACCGTACAGAAGAAAAATTGATAAAGCAACATATTTGCACTTACTTGATTGAAAAAGACCTTTTCTTGTTCTGTTGCATCATAATTTCTGATTACATCTACCACAGGATATCCTTTTTGACCATCCCATGTTGCCATAATTTGGGCCACTGGTTGAGGTAAAGATATTGTGTTACTTTCAGTAACTGCTTTCTGCAATTGCTCATAAAGATCTGAAGGTGTTGCGGAATTCTTCCTCCTGTTGTTATTAAATTCAAATGTATAACAACGAAATAGGTTCGCTTTTAAGCAAGACTATAACTAATATAAGCCTTATTGTTGAATACAATTACAATAAGGTAAAGTTTCACAAAATGTATCAAAATTGAATGCTAATTGAATAAAAACCCAAGAACGGCTATGAGTAGTTAACCTTAGATTTCATTAGAAGAGAAATTGTATTTTTACGATTTAACTTCCATTATTTTACTGATTGGATCCAAAATTGCTAATAATTATGTAAAGGTTTATGAGAAGTTGTGGTTTTAAAATTATTCTTTATTTTGTTTCCCCGGAGGTTGCTTACATTTCGGTGAGATAGTAGTTCAGACCCTTTTTAAACACGCTGGTTGTCAAGAACGCTTCCATCATTCGAATGACGGAACCAGCTGAAATTAAGTAAGTGCTAATTTACACTATAATGTTTGTAATTTTCGTTGGCTTACATTTTTCATAAGCAATTCGATCAAACAGGGCAGATATTTCGGTCGGTGATCCAGCTGCATGATTCATTGATCTCGTAGTGTTCAAACCATCTGGTCCAAACGCATACTGCGTATTCTTCACAACAAATTGATCCATTATGCGCATTGCTGGTGCTACCTATTGTAAGAAATTAAAGAATGTAAAGCAGTCTTTTAGATATTTTTTACTTTTCTTGTTTTACCACAGAAGCAGCAAAATGTTCGAAGTAAGTAGCAAATCCTTCATTTAACCAGAGGAATTCCCACCATTTAGGACTAACCAAATTACCAAACCACTGATGACCATATTCATGGGCAATTATAGTAGTGATGGATTGATGCATACTGGAGGTTGTTGACTTGTCTGACTTAAGCAAATATGTTTCTCTAAAAATTGAATTGAAGTATGACGCAGATTAAATGACATTATAATTACCTGTAAGTAACTAGTCCCCAGTTCTCCATAGCACCTGCAGAAAAATATTTGTCAGGAATAGCAGCCTGGTCCATTTTTGGTAGTGTGTAATCTACACCAACGAACTCGGCTATAGCGTTTAATATTTCAATTCCGGTATCCAAGGCGTACTGTTCTGTTTTCTCCTCTATAGCTTGTGGTCTAGCAAGTACTCCATGAGTACCTTTTGTGGACAGCTTCATCTGGGACACAACAAAGGCAACCAGGTATGTAGACATTTCTACCGTTTCCTCAAATTCGTCTTCAATTGCATTACTATCTGGTACAGGCCTAAATAGAGATAATAAAGTTTATTAAATACTTGACTACCACGTCGTATAAATATTTCAACAGTTTAAATTGTTATTTCAAAATAAATTATTAGAGTACAACCTACTTACACGCTTTTTACTAGAGGGTTATTAGCAACTGATATGAAAGTACTGTTCGGTCTAGTCAAAAATATTTTAAATGTTGCTTTTAACGCAGGTTCATCGAAGCAAGGAAACGCTCGCCTGGCTGCTGTTGGTTCAAATTGAGTAGTAGCAAATTTTCTAAAAACCGAAAATTAATAACACAACGAACCTGCTACTAATATGAAACATACTTTGGATTGCCGTCTTCATCTTTGAATTCCGCCAAGTAAAATCCTTGGTTCTCATCATTTAAGGTTCCAAGAAACTTTGAAATTTCTAGGGTATACTCCTTATTTGCAGTTAAATCTTTTTTTAAATAAATAATATAAAATTCTTGACTTTCTTCAGCTCCACTTTCGGTATTTTGAACTTCTATTTCACTGGAAGTATCGTCAGTAACCTTTATACTTTGTTCAAATATATTTAATTTCCTGTTATGTAAAGTGATACTATTTGAAGCTTCGGACACTTTAAACTGAATTTTTACTGATCCACTAAATTTGGCATTATCGATATCAGGAGTAAGCCGTAATTCGTAGCGTATAGGTGTGATATGTCTAGGTAACCGATAATCAATGTCATTCTCTCTAGGTTGGGCGGTTTCTAGTCTGGATAGTGGGCCACCAAACGATGAACTAATTAAAAGTAACGATACGGTTAGTTGAACCAGCATCTTCATCCTAAAACGTGAATGTAAAATAAAATAATACCCTTATGTATGGACACCCTTTACCACTAGGTTGGGTAAATATGAATATAACGTACATTTATCAGCCGAGTTGGGAAAATAACCACATTTACCCAGAGATGTTGGTAAATACAAGGGCCAAGGGAATGTCAAACAAACTATTATAAGCACATACCAATTAGCAAAAAAGAATATTGAATGACATTGAGGGAATGAAATATAACAAAGTACCAGGACGTGATGCAGTTCTACCGGCACTTTTAAAAAGTTATTTGCGAAACTTTGTAACTACTAAACAAATGTTTAAAGTGCAACAGTAGTTACTACTGTACTAAAATGGTGATAAAGGTGAACCACAGAACTACAGGTCGATATTGATGCAGCCACAAGTTTACAAACTTTTGGCAAAGATAACAACGAGTGAATTAGATAATAAGCTATGAATCTGTACAACAGGTAGGATTCAAAATAAATCTCACCGCTAGCAAACGTATAATAATTATAAAGGCGTTTATACAAAATTATGCAGAATATAATCTTATACTCTATTTAGCTTTTATTGATTATGAAAAACGTTTGGAGATCACCGAATTATGCAGTATCGAAAAAACTTTACAGGACAGAATATACCATAGGTACAAATAATTTTTAGATCGATATACGAACAAACGTGGATGGTTGTACCATTACATGAAAATACACAATAAATTCTAGTCAAACATGGAGTAAGACAAGTAGGTTCCATAAGACCCATATTATACACAATAGCGCCAGAAAATGTGTTTAAAAATCTTGAGAGAAAGAACAGAAGCTTTTAATATGGATTAATTATGTATAGTTACAACATACGGTATAAAAATTGATGAATACTAAACCAGAGAAAGTCGTTACGAACCTTAATAAACAAAAATAAGTTGCAGTTACCAAAGAACAATATTTTAAACTATAACAATAACTTAAAACAATCAATATCCTATACCGCACTGATGTGGACCCTGACAAAAACTACAATGGAAAAATTATCGGGGTCTCAAAGAAGAATGATGAGTTTAAAAAGAAGAAATTCGTTTGGGAACTAAAGTACCAACTATATATAAAGAAACAAGTGTATCACTGAAATGAAAATCGGCCGACCATACGATGAGACAAACAGATGGCCACTGAAATACGCAACTGCAATGGAAGCAATGGATGGGAAAGAGAAGTGACGACCGGCCATAGAATAGATGGTGGTCTGAAAAGAGCGACTTTATACAGTAGGAAATAATAAAAGTTGTTCTTTCAAGTGGCAAATACTAATTTAAAGACACACTTTTAAGATTTTGCTAAGAAAGAAGAATTATTTGATGCCACTTCAATAACCGGCATTGTAGTTGTAATAGAATTATACATGAATTCAGTGTTAAATATAAAACTGTTACAACTGAAGCAAATACGTAGTATTTAAGTTTATGCAAAGTTTTCCAAGAGAAATCTGTGGGAAAGAAAACGGCATAATTGTAAAATCAATAGTTTACAAATGATATAAATTCACCATGACAAGCAGGTTTGATTGATTTGTAGACATAAGCAGACAATTAAGATAGATTTATACTAAATTATCTTCACATGAGTCTATGACCTTTAAGACATTTGAAAACATTTAGTTTCCATAGCAGCTGAATATATTTTAGAAATTTTTTCTCTTTTAGAAACAGCGGCAATACTGCAAAAACCGACAGATTATTGAAAAATTGCCAATATAATAATTACTGATCTAACAAATCTACGGGATAGATTTAAGTCAAGAATAGATAGAATGTCCAAATCAAGGTGTACGAAAGACGTTAACCATGTGGCTGATCTCAAACAAAACTACCAAATAATGGAATTAGTTTGAAGTAGTTTACAAAAACCGTGTACACTATGATGTAATAAATCAAACGCCTAATGAAGCTTTATTTAGTATAAAAATTAAATTAAAAACACTGTCTCTCCAGACAGTACTTATGAAATTAAATTAGAAGAAGATTCAGCTAACTTATTTGAGTCTGCTACATGTACTGAAAGAAGGGCCCTATACAATCCAAACAAAGATACCACCAATTTGTTTCTGGAAATTTATATTTCAAAAATTAATTGTTAATTTATAATTTCCTCCCGCAACAATAAAAAAACTAACTTAAAGTACCAATACCACGTGTAAATCGTGACAAAACCAATCCCGTGTGAAATATTGGCAATTGATTAAAAAACAGAATATCATGAAATGAAACGGAAAAGTTAAAAGCACAGTTATACGAAAAACCAATTTCCTACTTGCAATCAGAAATGTTTATCTATCACACAAGTTCCTGATATTAAGAAGTCTGTTTGAAATCTTATTGCAAAAGAATCGCTTACTGGAGGTAGTTAAAAAAGTAATTGTAAACGAAAACGTGAAAGAAAAAAGCGACATTGCAAAACGATTGGTACACTTTAATGTCACGATAGTATCCCTGGCCCTAACAAAAATGAAAAGGTAATTTAAATAATTGCTTATTTTGTAATAGTAACTTTTATTTATTTTTTATTAATAATATTTCTTTTATGTTTGTTCTAAGGTTTAGATACTGTAGGTGATCAATTTTGTTATCTGTATTATTAGTAATTCAACTGAATGATATTGTAGATTTTTTTTATATTTCTAACATCCATTTAAAAGTGCATTAAAATTTGATTATTCTTATATGTACACGTTCGTCGATATTGTAGTTTTACCGTAACATATACACATACTAGTTTTGTTTTTTTTGTTACCAACCGGTGAAAAATAGCAATACTTAACTCAATGTTTTAAGTAGCTAAGCGTACAAAGTTTAAGTAGCACCTTACTTCATGTTAAAGCTATTTTAGTGTCTTTATTTCGCTATATAGCTTTTATTCTGCTTACATAAAATTTGCAAATATAATATTTACAGTTGGATCTGAATTGCTAAATTTTTAATAAATTTTCGTTAATCATCTAATACTCAGAATTTTATAAATACATTTGCCCTTAGTTCTACTGCGGATTTAATAAAATATGGACATATGTGGACTTACCTGTGTATTGATCGCACACTGAATCAGATCAGTAGTAATTCCTTTTGCTTTTTATAAATTATCTTATCAGAACAATTGATGTACCTACTCAGATAGAAGGTAGATAATGTAATTCAGAAAAATGTGTAATATATTTATTCTATGTATTTTTAGTATCAGGCTGCTGTTGCGTTGCCGAGAACCTTATATTTATTATACAGGGTGTCAATGAATAATACCGACACATATTACAATAGTAAAGAAACATAAACTTGAAAATATTTTATTAGACAGTAGAGCAGAGAGACATCAGAGTTCACGTGTACACTGATTTATGAAACACAGTCTTCTAAATCTGTAAAGAAGCATAGATTTAAAGTTTTTTTTCTGTTAACATTCTAAAAATAATAATAATCACAATTTCAACGGTTTTGATTACAGCTTTCTATTGGTTCCTTAGTAGAACATGTACACCTACCTACATTGTAAGCAAATCTTTTCTATTGTCTAAATTTTTCATTTAAGAAGATTGCGTTTTCTTTACATTGTTTACATTACAAAATATAAAAACCGTAAAGATCTAAAAGGTACTAACACAAATATTATGCGGATTTCCACAAATAAATGACAATCATTATAAATACTAAAATACTTAATGATTAGCGTTTTTACAAAACTAGACATAATCAGTTTTTTGTTTAAGTTTTAATTCGGGTTAGAATGATTTTGATTTTTGTTTTTGGTTTACATCTATATCGGAACTATTAGAATAACTTAAATCCGGACAAGTAGCCCAGTAATTCAAACATAAACGTGTGAAATGTAAAACTAGAAATATCGTATTCTTTGATTTTTGGTACTTTAGATAAGCGAATTATCTCATTATTAGTAATACTTCCAAAAGTTTAATTATGTGATAAGTACTTTAATGGGTTCTTACGTTATCCACATAAACTAAAGGTCATTTTCTGAAAGGCATTACATTTATCAATCAAACAGGTATATTCTTTAATTGTATGATTAGGGCAGGAAGCCCTAATGGATACACAACTATTAATATTAGGATACACTGTAATTTCAAAGATAAAATGTATTGTTTCATTAGCATATGCAAAAGTGAGACAAGTATGAAAATTAGACGAAGATATTTGCATAATAAAACATTATAAAACATCTGTACAACACCATTAATGGAATCAAAGAGCTAAAGAAGTATCTCTGAAGTTAATTGTCTCCAAAAGTCAAACAAGTGTAAATATAAACAATATTCGTCGTTTTGTTTCAAATGTGCCACCAGTTTTATGTTTCCACGGTTAAATGAGGCAAAAGTGAAAAACTTTGTAAATTAACCTAACTGCCCTTTGGAACGGTTAGATCTGTTGCATAAAAATAATATTTTTCTGTTTTACAAAGAAAACAAAGACAACGTGTTTGTTTCTCTTATACTATATCTCTGTTATATCTCTCCAATGGCAACACATTTAATATCAAAATTTACTGCAACAGTTGTTAACGTTGTTGCCGAAAAAGTATAGAGATAGTTTTCAGACCCCCGTTATATATGTACATGTTTTTTTGATGCGCCGAATTTCTCCTGAATATTTCTTGGTATTAATCACTTATTAGCAGGCAAGAACGGTCAGCACGTTAATGTTGTAAAGCATATAAAGAAATTGTTCCTAGACGATGACAGCGCCAACACCAAATTGCGCATTTATGTGAAATAATTAATAACTTTCAGCTATACAAACTAAACGATTTATTGTTGAGTTGAACAGTGCTGGTGGTTTAAGTATATAAACACTTAAGGAATCCCTTATCAGTCAATATTTTGAACAGTTATATTTTTTGTTATATATTTATACGTTACATACTTTTTATTGCTATTATGTAGCTTCTGTAACTTGCTAACTGAAATTAATCACATCCATAACAAGAATTAATTAAAACCAAGTTTGGTGAGTCAAAAATATCTTTGCAAACAATCGTAGTGAGAACCATTGTAATAATAGTGGTGGCCATAAAAAAAAATAAAAAAAATAAGAAGTATGTTCCAAAAATCTTTATGAACTCTATACAGGGTGTAACGAAAATGTTTGCCCAAACTTACCTTGGGAACGAGTTCTTCACACCAAAACAAGAAAAAGAAGCTCGTATAAACATTTGTCCGCAAGCGCTTGGTTTATAAGGAACAACCTAGCAAATGTTTTATCTTAAACATTTTCCAGTCGCGACCCCTTTTCGCCTAAAAAGTTGAAGTATGAAATAGGTTTACAAATCAAATATTTACTGATAATACATTATAAAGAAATTTATGTTAAAACAATTCTTTGGTATACACATATTTTTAGCATTTTTTAAAGACGAAAGCAAATTTGCATTTGCAATGGATTGATGGATTTATTTATTTTTACATAAATAATTAAATCTTGACTTAATATTTGGTAGGTACTGCTGGACATAGAGCATCTTCAACGATTTTCTGAGTTGATCAATATTTTGATTTTATAATCGTCAATGCTGAGGACGCTTCTTCACATACAAACGTAGTACAAAATGGCAGAAATATGTTTAGGACAATTTTGGGAATTGTAAAAATTAAAAAATTCATTTGACAATTTTTTAGAAAACTCATGTTTTAAACATGTATCGCTTGATAACTCGGGAAATTCTTGTTGAACTCTTAATGGCTAATGACTGACATTTTAAGAGTGGTTTATGAACCCAACTTCAAGATCAAAATTTGAAAGAAAGTATTTAAAGAAAGTATTTCTGAAAATGTAGCACTTTAGATGATCAATCATGACTCTTACAAATAAATCTTTGGGAAAGTTATTAGAAAATCATCTGTAGCTGTAAAGACTTCTAAATAAACATTTGCGACCCTATTCTTCCATAAGTTAACTTTTTTAGTAAAACTTTCAATTTTATCTGTAATATAAACATACAACACCTTTAAATCATAGAGTTTTACGATATATATCTGACAATTAAGACGGTTTTGAGAGCTCCTAGTCATTATGAAAATCATTAACAAAATTGGATCTCTGCTCAGTAAAAAATGTTTCACTGCAAACCGTCGTTTGTGAAAAATTAATCGACTCTTGTGGCACCTTCCAATGGGCGACAAAACAATAATTGTTCATGTATGCTTCCTTCATAGACATATCTTACATAAAGTAATAACTACGCCCGCCATGTTAGAAACACCTCGGATTCGTTAGACGTTCGATTTTGATTTAATTTTTGGTCGTTGCGCGTTCAGAAACCCTTTATTTTTGTCAAATTTTTCACGACCCCACATTTAAATGTTCGCTTTGGTTTTGGACAATTAAAGATTATAATTGCTCCTGTCGATTCAGTTCGGATGTTTGTGATGTGAAAAGAAAACACGAAGCCGTGCAAGTATTTTGCTGGAAATTGTTTTGTTCCCGTCGTCCGAGAAGTCTCGCTTCTGTCTTCACGTTAACTGACCTCGTTGAAAGCAACTTGGCATTCTACAGGGGCGTAACAGCTACATCTCGTTCCAACGCTGCCCCGAAGAACGTTGTTCTTCTCTTTTTTGGCCCTGCATCTGGAAATAGCCATTACATTGTGCCTACCTCATTTTAAGCCATCCACCGGAATTCAAGGTAAAAACCCAGTTTGGTGTTGTGATAAAGAAACCTTTTTTTGCTCGCGTTAACTTGCAGACTTCAAATTTAACTTCATGTAATTACAAGCAAAAATGACCTTCAGTCGCCATATGTGTTGTTAGTGGTTTATTATAACACTACCAGATTATATTCTGTTATTCTTGTGAGCTTCAGCGTCACTGGTGTTACATAGTTGTATGCAAAACGTAAATCCCGTTGCATCAGTTGCGGCGAGTTTTTTTTCTGAACGTTCAAAAATTAAAATTATGTAATCCAGACTTATAGCGTCATCACTTGTCATTTTCTTGTATTGTCATTTTTAACCGTTCAATTATATGTGTGTTTAAAGTTTACTGCCTCTTATTGTGTCTTTTGTACTTGTTTGTGTAAGAATTTTGCAAGCTTTAAATATATAGGAGGAGGCACAATAACGGTAAGTTCCATTCCCGTAAGCTGTTGGCTTCTCGGCCTTCCACGAGGACCTACAAACAGCTGGATTTGGAAGGTGGCGCCCACTTATTTTGACTCGCCCTGTACACAACTAAAGATTTTCTCCCATAAGCGATTTTCACGAACTCCCCCTACTCTTCTGAGCTAAGCTGTAGGCCGTTTTCCATCTATCTGATTACGGGTCGTCGAAAAAGCGCGATTGGCCCGTAACAATATGTGTTGTTGATAAGTACATACTTTACAACAGATTATCTAGTTTTCTATGTACTCACCGTTTCGGTCAATTGATGGAGGCTAGTCCTTACCAAAGTCTACTAAATTCGTGCGTAAAGACTTTCTTTAATAATATAAGGTTTAGAATACACTTAGAATATAAGTTTGATAATGAGTATTAGAACAAACTTTATATAAACCAAACTGTACTGTTAAAGCAATAACTTACAACCTAAGCAGTACTATAAGCAAATACAAATGGAAAATGCTTTATCTACGAAAAAATTCCTCGTACATTTATGTTTATACGATTATTAATACGTTGCATTAATATAAAATAAGATCTGATTCATTAGTCCACCCAATAACTACCTGCATAATATATATATACAGGGTGTTTCGGAACTATTTTAGGGATGTGTTCTTAAAGATAAATAGCTAAACGTCGGAAGTTAATCAAGTAGTCGTCAATTGCATATCGTTTATTTTTTTAACAGTTGATTAAACATCTGTCATTAAATATGTTGTTTAGTATTAAGTAACCTGTTTTACTAGTTCATGCTCGTTTTCGTGTGAGTTAATAGTACTGTGAAGAAGGATACCAAATTGTAAAACATTTGAAGCCATTGAAGACGTCTTAGGGACACTGGCACGCTACAGACTGAACGAATAAACGCTGGTCGGTAAAGATTTCGACGAACTGCAAACGTTGAAGAAGGGATACTCAATTCTGTTCAGTTATCTCCTAGTACTAGCACCAGAAGATTGTCACTTCGTTTCAATGTATCATGTACAAGCGTATGGCGAACATTGGGTGAGCAACAATTGTATCCATTTCACGTTACGCCTGTGCAAGATCTGTTATTAGAAGATTATGACAAGCGCAGAAATTTCTGCCAATGGTTAATTCGACAATGCACACGAGATCCTAACTGCCTGAGCTGCCTGCTTGTTACCGATGAATCATGTTTTGCAAGAAATTGTATTACTAAATTTTCGAAACACCCATACTTGGAACGAAGAAAACTCTCATTAAATGCCCGGTGTGGTCTTCTTAGTGACAATCTATTCGGCCCCTTCTTTTTACCAACAAGGCTTTCAGGAATACCTTACTTGCATTTTTTGCAAAATGATCTGTATGACCTTCTAGAAGACATTCCGATTGCCAATAGGCAGGGGATGTGGTGGTTTATACATGACGGTGCCCCTGCCCACTTTTCTCATACTGTCACTGATTATTTAAACATAACATATGATAATCGATGAGTTGGTTGAAACGGACCGGTTAAATAGGCACCACGATCTCCTGATCTAACGCCATTAGATTATTTTGTGTGGGGCTGGATAAAGTATATGGTTTATTCTACATCTATTGGCACACAAGAAGAGCTAAGGAATCGCATCGTGGAAGTAGCAGCAACTATTAAGGGTCGTCCTGATATTATAAGGCGTGCCAGAGAAGCATGGATTCGTCGTGCTGAATGCTGCATTCAACAAAATGGAAACCGCTTTGAACAGTTAGTCTGAATGTTTTATTTTTAAATAAATATTTTTAACTTTCAATATCTCGGTAATAAATTAATTTGAGCCATATATTTTCCATAAACTTGTTTGTTTATTTCGTGCTGGAGAACACATCCATATAACAGTGCCGTGCAATTCTGAACACCCTGTCTATATATATATATATATATATATATATAAATGTATATATATTTTGTTGCAGACTTGCAATAAGGGGTAGGCAGTTCGGAATAATTCTGTGTAATCTAGAAAGTCTGGGCATTTTATTAATTACTATCAGTGTCAATTTATACTGGAAAACAAAATATATGAATAACAGGTTAAGTCTTCTAATTGTGCTTAGCAAATATTTATTACTAATTGATGATCCCAAAAATGGTGCATTTTTACTTTGTGATACCGATAGTGTTATTTGTACATTATATGTAAATAGTAAATACGGCGAATAAGTGATCTCGTATATAGTATAATATGCTGTCTGTTGTTATCTATAAAGGTGTTATCAACCGTATGTTTCGGTTTGGTTATAATTAAAAAATTAATAAATCAAATAATATGAATAACTGCAACTGGTTTAATCAGTTTCTTGTTGCTTTTTACGTATTTCGTCGTGATAAACGCCATTTTCAAATGCAATATAAATAAACATTTGCAGTTAAGGAAAGAGCACACTGGATGTTGCTTTCCACCTCTGCCTTAGTTTTGTATTCCACAACTTCTAATAGTGGGAAATGTAGGAGCTCAATTTGTTCATTGTTTAAAGATAGAATTTTTAAGGAATGTTTAAAACCATTCGAGTATATTAAATTTATGTTTGTCATGTTATTATGTTATTTGGTGTTAAAGCATGGTTGTGTTCCAACAAGTGTATCAACATTTCTAATTGTTTACGCAAAATTACACTTAAACAATATATCTAGCTTTCCTCAAAAATAAGTTGTTGATACCAAGTAAAGGTCATATTAAATTAGTTTGTCATCTCCGTTGATTTTGTTTGGGTTGATCTGGTGCCTAGCCTTTGATTTGTCTGTTGATTGTTCGTTGTCCTAACAACTGTATGAAGGTATTTAAGGTAATAATCAAATTTGACTGTGAGTATTTTACCTGGAAAATAATAAAATATGAGATTTGAATATTATGTTCGACAACCGTCAACTAACATTTAATGTTGGTGGAAAATGGTCCTTTCATTTGTATGCTTTTTTTGTGAGTAATATGAATGATGAATATGAATATAGGTGTGAAGAACATTTTAATATGTTTTTGATATAATCATTAATTGTAATATTATTAATTTAAGGTGATTTATGTTTAAAATAAATATAAATTTTGTTATAAAAAATAATTGATAGACCCCGTGAGGTGTCAAAACATTCCATTATTTTAAATAAGTAATATGACTATAATTTAAGTTTTGATGTAAATGATATTTTCAAAAAGTTATTTAAATATTTAAGATTTTGTGGATCAGTATTAATGTCGTTCTGCTTTAAAAAAGTGAGGAGTGATAGGAAAACAACGAATTGATATGTAAAATTCAAGGTGACGAGACGTTCGTCTGGCGAGCAGATTAAAATTGTAAATTTGTGTGTTCATTGTATCCTGTTTGAATGCAACTGTGTTATTAAGTGCATTTTAAGCGCCGGTACATTTCAATTCTTTATCGACAGGTTTTTGTACGTATCTGCATTTGACGTTTAAGCCGTAACATTTCAAGGTTAGAAATCAACGACTAGTAGGACAGAAGATTTAATACCTGTTAATTATTCTGGAGATGTTCGCATTGTATTCTGGAACTGCAACTGGAATAGTAATCGATTTTAATTTAAAATAAATTTAAACCAATAACTGACGTTGATTCAGCAACAATTTGAAAAATAAAGCGAGTTTGGGGTTAACAACTTTAAAAGAAATATAAAGGTGCAACGTATTTATGGGTTTATTGGTGTATTTGAACATCTGAAGTAGTAAGCAATAAATTATATTTGGGTTACATGAAACGATTTTACGAAGGCGAAGATACTCAGTCCAAAATTTTTTGCGTGGAACTTAGAATAAAGCAACGAGTGTTGGACTTACATTTTGACGTTCAAGAACAATAGGACGCAGGAGTGCCATCCTAATTTCATCTATTGAATTTTACCAACACCAGAAGAAAATAAGCAAGTGCTTCTATGTGAAAAGGTGGGTCTGTTTGAAAGTGCTTTGTCAGATAGGAATTTACTATTTATTTAATGTGATTTTGTCTTTTCATTATTAAAGTTGTTTAACGTTTTATAAAAAAAACTTAGATAATTCGATAACATTTAATTCATTTTTTTAGTGCATATATATATATATATATATATA
>JABXWE010064362.1:0-10191 GCA_014611495.1 Limonius californicus
TTTACTTTCCTCTTCCGTTTCATTTCGACCAATGGCTTCATAATTTCTTGCAGTCGCAGTTAGAAGGCTATTCTAACAAGGCAAGAAAACTGTTCATAGATATGGTTTATGACTGAAAACCGCGACCTACGTCATAACGTACCTTAGAAGCACTACCGATTGCATAGATTTCGCTATTTTATACATTTAGTTTTAATAATTCTAACGAAATTCAGTAAACAACTGCTACCAGATATATAAATATATTAGAATTGTATATGAACTGAAGCTAATTTACACTAATCCGTGGCTTTGAATTATATCATTTTGGTTCTGCTCTGAGAGTGAACTATTATTACTTGTTTTACTGATTAATCGAACTGTCTACGAAACATGACATTTCAACCAAAGAAAGAGAAACGTTTCTGATAACTGCCACGCTTCCGCTTGGCTCGAAATCCACTTACAGCCGTGGATCCGTTTACATGAAGCATTGAAAAGGGTCAGATATAGATTTCCACGGCAATATGAAGTTATCTGGATTTGTTTTAAGTAGCGTAAATATTTTCGTTGACTGCTACATACTAACGTACATCCAAAAAGAAAACTATGGTAATAATATTGTTTCCTCCTTGATCTCAAACAAAGTCAAGTAGTCATGAAAGCACAGATTATTAATTCGTAATTAAATCTTATTCATGAAAGAATTGACATAAGAACATTTTATAATTGTCTAATAATTCTTATACAAAGTAGATTATTGAAAAAATTAGGTTACCATGTTATTCATTCGTATATGTAGATAGAGTAGCTTCATTTTGAGAAGAACATACACGCCACAGTTCGCAGTATTACAAAAAGGTCTAGGTCGAGTTCAGATTCCTGGCGAAGGGGCAGGTGCTATCCTATACATTAGCGCATAGTCGAACAATTATGGCAAAACTTTGCCTTTTGTGCAACCCTTGTAGTCTCTTGCACAATACAGTTTCAATATTCTTCCACTTGTATAACTCTGTGCTTTGCACTACGCGGTATCTTTCAGTGATTTTGTATTTTGAGATGTTCCTAAAATTTTATTTGAATGAGTTTGGAATAAATAGAAAATTAGTAATACTCTACCAGACTCTGTAGTGAATTCCAGGTTGAGAATACAGTACGGGCTCTTATGGAACACAGTGCCATATTTACTCAAAAAATAGGTATACATTTTTCACTGGGGTGCCTCTACCGCCTACCCTATACATGGCGATCCATACTTAGCACTTGTTTAGTTTACACAACAGATATTTTACAGCCGCGTATACAGTAACGTATGTAACCTTCCCCAAATGAAACTACTTTACCAAAAAGTACTAAAAACTTGAGATGTTTAATGACATCATTTTCTTATTTGGTAGAACATTCTGTATATTTATCTAGCTATTCTATTAGCTTATAATCTGGTAGTACAAATACGATAAAATTTATTTTTGCATATGTAATTTCTCCCAATAATAGATTTCAGATTACCATGACCAGCGACCATTTGAGATGTTTCAAACGTTTTACTTGAATAGTTTCGAGTAAAGTCAAGCATTAGTAATACTCGGCCAAACTCTATAGGTAATTCCTAGTTGAGAGTACAGTACGGGCTCTTATGGAAGAAAGCATTGCCATGTTTACTCAGAAAAACATGTTTCACCAGTTTACACCACAGATATTTTACAGCCGCGTGTACAATAACGTATGTAACCTTCCCCAAATAAAACTACTCTACCGAAAAATACTAAAGACTTGAGATTTATAACGGCACGATTTCCCGATTCGGTAGAATATTCTGTATTTTTAGCTTTATATTCCATTAGCTTATAATATCGGAATGCAATGACAGCAAAATTTTGACTTTTGCGTAATCCTTGTAATCTTTCCACGGGAGGCATGTAATTCCCCCAACAGTAGATTTAAAATGACTTTGACCAACCACCGTTGGGTGATGTGTCTAAAATTTACTTTTGGATAAAGTCGGGCATTAGTAATATTCTGCCAGACTCTATAGTTAATTCCTGATTGAGAGTACAGTACGGGCACTTATGGAAGATAGTATTGCCATATTTACTCAGCAAAACATGTTTCACTGGGGTGCCTACACTATACATGGTGTTATGTATTTAGCACTTATTTACTTTACACCACAGATATTTAACAGCCGCGTGGTCAATAACCTATGAAACCTTCCATAAATAAAACTACTCTACCGAAAAATGCTAAAGACTTGAGATTTATAATGGGACGATTTTCTGATTCGGTGGAATATTCTGTATTTTTAGCTTTATATTCCATTACCTTATAATCTTGGAACACAGTGATTGTCAAATTTTGACTTTTGCGTCGTCTTTGTAATCTTTCCAAGGGAGGCATGTAATTCCCCCAACAATAGATTTTAAATGACCTTGACCAAACACCATTGGGAGATGTGTCTAAAATTTTGCTTGAATACGTTTGGATAAAGTGCAGCGTTTAGTAGCCCCAGGCTCTACACTATATATGTAACATTGTTTGTATGTTAACCATTGACTGACCATTATATACTGACACGTATACTGTTAATGACGTACGTAGCCCTTCCTAAATAAAATTACCCTATCTGTGAATATACGAAATGATTTTCGATTTATAACGCTCAATAATTAATTTTTTTATACCTTAGAATACTCCGTATTTTAATTTCGGAATTTTGTGTGTCACACTCCAAGCTTCCGGTATTCGCCAAGCGGATGCGTAAAGTTATTTTCGCATTTTAAAATTCCAGCGATTCTAACCGCTGACTTTGAAGGGTCATTGTAATATGCTGTTTTGGTATGGTAGAAATGAAGTTGATCTTTTAAATAATGGAAGTAATGGTTATGACATTTATCAAGACCTTCTTGATTTAAGATTTCATTATTCTTAACCGTGTCCACGTTTCCGGGGATGGAGGTTGAGATATGTACCGGACATAACGGTTATTGCCCTGGCCCGTCACACTAAACAGGAAGTGAGCTTAGTCTTCCTTTACACGTAAAGCTCCTTTCTTCGGGTGCGGAATAATAAATGTCTGACGCCCCATCTCTGGCATTAATAAAGGATATGGGCGCAAACTAAAGCCGCTTCTGCTTTCAACAGGACTCTATTTTCAGGACTCCTAATGGTTTCTTCAACAACGTCTTGAAAGGATCATTTATTTTTCGATTTCTTTCTGTTGCCGACGTCAGCCGAATGTTCGCACTCCCGGCGTGTTCAGGACTCGGATAGGAAGGATCAGGCTGCGGAAGGATTCCCGGGATAGTGTGACGTCATACGCGGAAGCGCGTTGACACCGGTTTTGCTCCGTCCATGCCGTTTACCGGTTTCTGCTTCGTTTTTCGTTTTTCTTGAACGTGTGTGCCAGTTTAGCATTTTTCGTATCTGCTGCAAGATCTTATTTATTTCGAGGGTTTATTAAATCATAATCGGGCTTTAAATAATTCTTTAAGCAATCGTCGTTCCGCCAATACACATTTTTAAATTTCATAATGTAATCAGTTGATTAACCATGTGTCTAGACTAACTAGTTTAGCCATTGACTGTTTAATTTTAAACAAAATGTGAAAGAGAATGGGGTGTTATTTTCGGAAGTAGCCGTGCATGACTCTAAACTCGGATGTTCAGGTCCTGGAAGTTTACGAAGGTATGGTCAGTTCATTGTCCTGAAATTTCGTGAAGTACTTGCTTCAATTTAGTAATTGTCCTTTCTCATAACCACTAATTTTCCGACCAGGCTTAATTTACATACTAGAGGGTCATTTAGCGTAATTAATCCAGTTTGAAGTGCTGTACTTTGTGCTTTATGCCTGCACTATGTACAATGAACAGAAAATAGTTTTGTAATGGGATTTCCTGGGCTGAGATTTATGTAAAATTTCATTTCGTTTGGAGTAAAGCTTGGGTTTTAATTGCTATAAGTCTCGCAAAGGTTAATTGTATTTAGCAAATCCGACCCACGTACCTACCCACATTTTACTTTGACATTTTCAGAGAAGAAGTTAAATTACAAAGTTTCTAGATTTCCGTTCGAAAAGTGTGTAGGAATTCTGACTGTTCCACATATTTAAGGAAAAATTCTCCGGAGAAGGTTTCACAGAATTTTATAGTACAGACTCGGTAATGGAAGTGGGAAATAGTTCGTGAAATAGGGTATTTTCCCGTTTAGTGGTGACATTGAGTAATTCGTTTCTTAATGCAGTTTTCGCCAATCAAGCTGCAGCTCCGCAGACAGACAAGTACTATCTTAGATTTGTCGATAATCTGAACAAGCCTCAAGAGAAAAGTCCTTGAAAATTCTATAGATTTTAGAAGTAGAGAATCACTCTGACAATACCACACAATGTCTTTACAAATATATATAAGAAATATAAAGGCAACGAATAGTTCGTGATATTGGACACTTATAAGCTTCATCGTATTGTTGAAAACAATTACTTCCTGTTATCGTGATATATGAATAGGGTGTGACAAGCACAGTATTCCATTTTGTTAATTTGATGTGATATTGGCGTTGATATACTTTATGTAATGTTGAGTAGATTGAAACGATTTTATTATTATTTTACTATTATATTTCTGTTATAATTATAAAATTTCTATTATCATAAATCATAGTTGCCTTTGTCTTCTTCAGTTTGATGTATTTTATGGCCCAGAAGCGTATTAAAAAGCAACTTCTACTTCTAATAGTCAATCTATATACAAACTCCCTGGCATTTGCAAAGTATTTGATTAAACAGAAATCAACTCAATAGCAGAAATAGGTCAAGAATAAGTAAATATATTTTTTGAGATACAGTTCTCGCGTTTCCATCGCATTCCGGTTCATTTAATATCGTGGCTGATGAAGATATACCATTAACACTGAACAAAAATGAACTCTCTTACGTGATTGTGAAAGCATATTTAATGATTTTCCTCGCACTCTTAATTTCATAATAATAAATCACACGTATTTCAGTTTCATACTTTACTTCGCTTAATTAATTTTGCTATTATATTTGAGCAGTAAAGCTTAACGTTTTAATTTACAATCGAGACATTTCAAGAATTTGACGTTTATTTCTATAGATTATTATGTTTCTCAGTAATGAAGAGAAATTGGAGATACTAAAATAACTGGACTGCGAAATGTGAACATACAGTGCAAACCTTTACAGTTGAGCCCTCGCAAAAAAAAGAATAATTTGATTATCTGACAACTGACAACTAGAACTGTATTTGTATAAAAATTGCATAAATTGCAATAATTGAAATCACTTTAGAGAAACCAAATACCTGTTAATTTTAAGTAATTTGTACAGGGCGCATAAACACAACGGTGTATTGTTGAGGAACCTTAAGTGAATATAAGAATAATATATAACACTTTTGATAATTTCGGTAAACTGCGTTGCTAATCATAAAGAGAATTATGTGATATGATTTTGATTATGCATTGCCTTGATGTTACTATTAATTGAATATTTAAAATTTAGATGAAAAGTTTACTTGACCCCTTGCAACCCTTTATTATTCAATATCTTGAAGAACTGGACTGAGAGATACTTTTTCCCTGTATCTCATACTCACTAAAGGATCTGCAGACTTTATACGTCGGTATTTGATCACTTTATATATTGCATGCTATTAAACAACATTCCATTGCAGCTTCGTTTCCACGTGGTAAGATTTCTAATCTATTTGTTTATTAATCTCTTGAAAATTGAACGGAAAGATGTTTTTGTATATGTCATACTCGCTACAGGTTCCTCAACAATACGCCCTAGACTTTGTATGTCATTATTTGATCACTTTGTAAATTGAACGCCATTAAACAACATTCCATTGCAGCTTCGTTTCCACGTGGTAAGATTTCTAATCTATTTGTTTATTAATCTCTTGAAGAATTGAACGGAAAGATGTTTTTGTATATCACTTTGTAAACTGAACGCCATTAAACAACATTGGTAAGATTTCTAATCTCGTTGTTTATTAATCTCTTGAAGAATTGAACGGAAAGATTTTTTCGTAAATCTCATACTCGAACAAGGTTCCTCAATAATACGCCGTAGACTTTATACGTCATTATTTGATCACTTCGTAACTTCAATGACATTAAACACCATTGCATTGCAGCTTCTCTTCCACGTGGTAGGATTTCTAATCTCTTTGTTAATGTCTGGAAGAGTTGATCTGAAAGATTCTTTTTGTATACCTCATACTCGTTAAAGGTTCCTCAACAACATGTCGTAGACTTTATACGTCATTATTTGACCACTTTGTATATTGCATGCCATTAAACAACATTGCATTGCAGCTTCGTTTCCACGTGGTAAGATTTCTAATCTCTTTGTTTATTAGGCTCTTGAAGAATTGAACTGAAAGATTTTTTTTTGTATATCTCATACTCGCTAAAGGTTCTTCAACAATACGCCGTAGACTATATGCTTAATTTTTTGATCACTTTGTAAATATAATGCCATTAAACAACATTGCATTGCAGCTTCGTTTCCATGTTGTAAGATTTCCAATCTCTTTGTTTGTTAATGTTTTGTTGAAGAATTGATCTGATTTTTTTTGTACATGTCATACTCGCTGGAGGTTCCTCAACAGCCGTAGACTTTATACATCTTTATTTGATCACTTCGTAACTTCAATGCCATTAAACAACATTGCATTGCAGCTTCTCTTCCACGTGGTAAGATTTCTAATCTCTTTGTTTGTTAATGCCTGGAAGAGTTGATTTGAAAGAGTCTTTTTGTATATGTCATACTGGCTAAATTTATTATTTATTTGATCACTTTGTATATTGCATGCCATTAAACAACATTGCATTCCAGCTTCGGTTCCATGTGGTTAGATTTCTCATATCTTTGTTTATTGATATCTTGAAGAACTGAATGGAAAGATATTTTTCTGTATATCTCATACTTACTAAAGGTTCCTCAACGACATACATTAACTTCACTTCCATAAGATTTTTCATTTCTTTAATTCATTGGTATCTTGAAGAATTGGACTGAAACATATTTTTTTTACTGCAGTTTTATCACCTATTCGTGAATAAGTTCCTTAACGTACTGCCGGGTTTATTGGACCACCTTATGGTCTAAAACGAAATCAACCAAGAATACATATATTACTTACAGCTTAACTCCTCCCATGTTAAATTTCTCATCTCGTTTTTCTTAGATATATATTTATTATTTCTCATACTCGCTAAAACTTTCTCAAGAACGCACTGCCGTATTCATGCGCCATTATTTATTTACTCCGTATGTGAGATGCAATTAACAAACGTTACAGTTTCACTCAAGTAGTTAAAATGATGTTTTTTTTTCTTCGGTATCTTGAAGAACGACTTGAAAGATTTTTTTATTTATCTTCTACTACTCACAGAAATTCCTCAACAACCCACTGTCGAGTTTTATGGATCGTTAGTTGATCACTCGGTGTACAAGATGCAATTAGGAAACATTACACTGTACTCATCGCTACATGTTATGAAATGAATTTGATGTTTTTCCTGATTGATTAGTTTCCGTAAAATTTAAACAGACCGTTTTCAATTTCAGTTTCTATAGACATTTAATTAACTGAAATTTGCTGTATTTTCAGTTTGCTTTCTGTTATTAATTAATTTCCCGCAATACACAAAGCATTTCTGACACAAATCGATAACAGAAAAATAATTACGTCCCACAAAGCGAATATTCGTGACTTTTGTCGGATGCAAAACGCCTCGTTTCCAATTCTGGCGGAATGATGGATTGTTTTCAAACTTCCCACATCTCATTTATGTTTTAGGATCGCTAAACTTTATACGATGGCAGTTCTTGTCGCCCGAAACGGTCGCCCTGAGAGATAGCTGCTTTGTATTTCCTGTTGACTGGCAATACTTTCGAGAAGTTTTATGAAGTTCGTATCATTTTTATGACTTCTATAATATATATATTCCTCATCTTTTTATATAGAGCAGTTTTTTTTCTTAAATTTGCATTACGTATCGCCATCATCTCATATTTTATGCCGGTGCTGTCGCATAATTCAATGGATGAAGAGCCGTAATCTGATTTTGCAGATTTTGAGAGGAGGGTGCGAATTAATTATACTGAAAAATAGTTTGATCTAACAATATCAACAGTTAGAGGGCGTTTCATAAGAAAATATTTGCTAGGTAATCAGAGTGTCTCCCGAATTTTTAAAGATAAGAAACTTAGTCTGCATAGTGAATGATAAAGCCTCTACACAATCATATAGACGGTTATATTAAATATTAAAATTTACATTTAAATGATTCTTAAACCCTGCAAGTATATTTACGATTCGACGAAAATTTAATTAGTAGAAAAGTAAGCGAACATTTTCAACATGTAGAATTCACATTGAAATGAAAATGATACCCTTCCTAATGCAAACGCGTTTGCCCAAAGGGAAGTAAACCTTGATTCAGCGAAAGCTGAAATACCAGGATTAAAGAGAACTTAATGAAATTGAAATTTGGATAAAAGTTTTCTTATTAAGTCCATTCATCAGGAGAGGTTTCAACTGCACGCAGCTCCTGTTACTATTTTAAATATTCTGTATACATAAACGTCCGTTTGAATTCTATAGAGAGCGAGTAACGAGTTCAATGAATCAGTTTTAAGATAAATTTAGTTAATCTGGCGGAATGCGCATACTTGGTAAATTCCATTTGATATAAGCAATGATTTTTATAACGTCTGGAAATGCTACTGCAATAGTCATAATATATTATGGGAGTATTTTATGACAAATGTTGATAATTTGATTGAAAGAAAGGTACAAGCATTAATTGTTCATTGGCAATGAAAATTACAAAGAAAATTTTATAGGTTCTCGTAAGGAACTATAGATAGAATTAGTGGTGATACGAGCGGCTCTAAAATATCAAGTCATTCTGTCAAGTAGTTGTTTGTATACATTTGCTTGATAATGAAATTTGCATATTTATGTCAAACTGTAAACAAACGTAATATCGCATTAAAATTAAATATTTTGTTAAAAAAGTTTATCGGCAACAGAGATTCACACCGATGAAAAGGGGGCTCTTGTTTCTTCATTCTCGATATGGTTCTGTAGGATCTGTGATTATAGGTTTCTGAAAATGCTGGAGCGGAATGGACGAGTACTTCATATCTTAGATAGATCATCAAATATGAAAAACTATCTGCAATGTCTCCTCCATGGTCGTCAGTCCTGGGACTGGTTTGTCGCAGCTTTCCATTTTCCTCTATCTAAGGCCTTTCTCTTCATTTCCTCTTCATTTCCTCTTCATTTCCTCTCTCTTCATCTGCAATGTAGTAGAAGAATAATTGATAAAACGAATTCAAACACACTTTTTAAAAGCGTTTAGGACGTTTGAGTCTATGCAGTGATTTGTAACTGCAACCCAAAATTGAGTACTCCTCTATAATTCCGCAAAAAAAAACAATAATGAAAACATTGCGTTTCTCCACCATCAAAGTAGGCGAGGTCTCTAAAGTCTACTGAAAAGGTATTGGTTATTTGGAATGCTCATGGATGATGTTTAAATTGGCTTAGCAATAACAAAAATATTCATAAGACAACCAGGTTTTCTCAAGAAAAACGTAATCTTTCATTGAGAGACAGTATATGGGCCTATACAGGTGTCGCTTCCACGCATAATTCAACAAATTGTTGTTATATTGAGATAATATATCTAAACTTCAAATAGCGATTTTCTACGTCTGTTTAGATATTGAAGTACGCTAAGAATTTAAAAAACTTTTTAAATAAAAATATGCTCTCTTTCGCTCAGTAACAACATTTACACGTTTTGCTGGTGATTTCGGTTCCTTCCGATGCGCTCCACCCTTGGCAAGGGCAGGAATCGACTTGTCTGCGTCAAGTCGCCGGAAGTCTTTGCTGTTAGATTACCTATATCAGAAAATCACCAAGTTTTTTCAGCAGGACGAAAAGGTCTTCCTGCCTTCTCCCTCCCTTCATCATAACGTTCTCTGTTCCTCTCCTTTTGACGTTCTCTCCTCTTGACGTTCTCTCCTCTTGACGTTCTCTCCTCTTGACGTTCTCTCCTCTTGACGTTCTCTCCTCTTGACGTTCTCTCCTCTTGACGTTCTCTCCTCTTGACGTTCTCTCCTCTTGACGTTCTCTCCTCTTGAGGTTCTTTCCTCTCGAGGTTCTCTC
>JABXWE010064368.1:0-10134 GCA_014611495.1 Limonius californicus
CTTAAATGTTTCTAATGGCTGGGAATACCTGTATTGTTGATTTTCAAAGAAATTCTTCAAGAGAAGGATTCTTATCCATGAAGAACAAGTCTTGTAAGCAAAATGCTTACTGGTATGCTATTCATTTTCTATATCGCAACAGTGTTGTTCAAGTAGTGTTTATTAAGATGCGACGTCTACTAAAACAAAGAAGTATACGGAATAGCAATTAACATAATCGTAGATACGAATTACCGGAGTTTGTAATGGAAATACATTCTATGGGATTTTTTAATTGTTCTCTAACCGCTATTTCGTACTAGTCCCGTAAGTGGTCACTTAATACAGGTTTTACTGTATATACAAAAATGTCTGCAAATGTATAAATTGTATGTAATTAAATATGTTTAAATGGTAATAAACATGTAAGACATTATTATTTTGATGACTATGTTTAAATAAACAAATAATATTTTTAAATAAATAATATCCAAGAACACCATCTTGAAAATAATTTGTAAGTAGAACAGAAAAATTACGAGCATCGGTATCAAATTAAATAAAAATAAATTAGTGGTATGTTTAAATGAGTTAAAAGTATATCCGAGATATTATTAAATATTTCTAAATATCGAACTTAACTGTAAATAATATCGACTGTATCTAAGCCATAGTTCGGTCGCGACTAATAATTATTATATTTTAACTTTAAGAACATTGCCACTATAATAATCTTCAATAAATACTGACATGAGTAAGGAAAGTATGATTATAAGTTAAATTGGTTATAATATCTAATAACATACAACAAAAATATATATTATATATTTTTATATGCTGCTGTCGAATAACATATACAAGGTTGGGCAGTTTAATTCTAGGCCTGGCTCAATAAAAAATTTAAGTAAGATAAAAATATTTGATTTGTAGTCAAGTACTTAAGTAAGTATCCATTTACTTTTTTACGACGTTTTAAAAGTTTTTGAAAACAGTCGTTTAAAACGTCCGAAGAAGCTGCTTTCAATTCCGCTGTTAGAGTGTTCTTAACATTTGTGACGTCCTGAAATAGTTTCTCTTTGAGAATAATTTATTCCTTAGGAAAGAGAAAAACGTCTGCTGGTGCTTAACTAGGTGATTAATCTCTACAACACCGTGTTTCAACTATTCTGAACTTAAATTGTGGTCGCGTTCGAGAAATGCTCGATAATAATATCTTCATCGCTTTGTTCTTAGGCACTAATTCTTTATTGATGACATCTTGTTTATCGAAAAAGTTAATCAGTATGGTTTTGACCTTAGAAGATTGGAAAGGGGGAGCGGCCATTAGAGCAGGACGCATAAACAGTCTACGCTATTAGGGTGACACCCTCATCATAGTCCATGAGGAAGAAGAGCTATATACTATCATGAACAGATTAATTAAAAAAACTAGCAACTAATATGGATTAAAGATATACAAAGTCAATACTAAAGTATGACAGTGGATAGATTGAATGAGAACCAACAGCATGCACAAATTGTCGTGAGATACAAGTAGTGGACCATTTTCAATATCTTGGGTCCTAACGAATACAGAGCAATGCGAATTAGAAATTAAGAGACAAATGGGAGTGGCGCGAACAGCAGTAGCAAAACTTACAAAGATATGGAAAGACACGACTATAACTAGAAACATCAAGAAACGGTTAATACATACTCTGATAATCCCAATGCAAAGAATGCGGCCGAAACATGAACAGTAAAAAAGCAGGATAAAACAAGAATCGATTACTTTGAAATGTGGACTTACAGGAGAATACTACGTATACCCTGGACAGTCCATCGAACCAATAAGTTTGTTTTAGCAAAGCTGAGCATCAAAAACTACTAAGTACCTTCATAGCCGATATTAAGGGTACATTGGACATATTATCAATGGAAATGCAAACGCTGGTAGTACAGGACAGAATGGACGGTCGAAGAACACGAGGCAGATCATCAATGCGATGTAAGGATCAGTTACAATCGATAGCAGGCCAAATATTACATGAAGCCACTCAAATTTATAGAAGCCAATCATCAATCCAGCGACGTGGCTTGCAGTGTCACTACACCCCTACGCATACGAATACAGAGCAATGCGAATTAGAAATTAGAAGACAAATGGGAATGGTGCGAACAGCAGTAGCAAAACTTACAAAGATATGGAAAGACACGACTGTAACGAGAAACACCAAGAAATGGTTAATACAAATTCTGATAATCCCGACGCAAAGTATGCGGCCGAAACATGGACAGTAAAAAAAGCAAGATAAAACAAGAATCGATTTCTTTGAAATGTGGAGTACAAGGAGAATACTACGTATACCCTGGACAGCCCATCGAACCAATAATTCTGTTTTAGAAGAGCTGAGAATCGAAAAACTACTAAGCACCTTCATAGCCGACTGATATTAAGGGTACATTGGACATATTACCAATGGAAATTCAAACGCTGGTAGTACAAGACAGAATGGACGGTCGAAGAACACGAGGCAGATCATCAATGCGATGTAAGGATCAGTTACAATCGATAGCAGGCCAAATATTACATGAAGCCACTCAAACTTATAGAAGACAATCATCAATCCAGCAACGTAGCTCGCAGTGTTCCTACACCCCTACGAGGGGTTGAGGGAATGAAAAGAAATGGTTTTGATTCTGGATTTTTCCACAAAACTTTTTGGATCTTTCAAACATCTGGCTTTTCGTCTCAAGTTTGTACTGAATCTGCATGTCGTGAGATCAGCGGATGCCCGGTTCTAACGCCATCTTGAATATCCTCGCGTTTGTCTTCGAAACATTTAAACAACTTATATACACTAATTCAACGTACAGTGTTATCACTGTAAACAGATTACAACCTTTCATAAAGTCCTGTTACAAATTTACGATCAAACTTTAACATTCACTCGTTGCTCCAGGGCGACTGATAGAAACACGATATGTGCGTTAGTGTCTTGCGAAGAAACTAATGGATTTGATCGTCGCTTGGCCCACCCTATACTGATAAAGCCGTGAACTGTTACATGCCACTTTACTTTCGGTTTAATTCCACATGACTAGTGCTGCAGTGTCAATCCGGGAATTAAATGAACCAACCCTGTAGATAGTTCTAGACCAAAATTTAAAAATTCGTAAAGGAAGGGTAACTTCCTCCACGAGAATAATCTTCAATGGCAGCACTACCATTATATAATTTATTTCAATGTCCGGCGCCCTTGAAATGAGGTATATTTAGATTCTAAACGTTTCTCTTGTAATTCTAAACTTTAGAATTTAGTGTATCATATATTAACGTCCTAATGCGTAATCAGTTGGTTGGAAAACATTGTTGCAAGTGACCTACTTTAATCAATATATCGATCTAGACTGGCGTGCATAAACAAAATTCTAGAAATGTTACTAGAATCTAATGACTAATCATACTAGTCCATAATTTACTCCCACGGCAAACAAACAAACACATCCCCCACGATTTTATTATGGAATTTATAAAGTTTTCGTTTCATTTATATTAAGTACTTCCCTTACTAATGCGTATCACGAACGCCATGATATAAGCACTGTTGTAGCACATGTTTTTATCAGATATTAGAATTTTTATAAGCTCATTAGTGGTAGCTCGTTAAGAATTTAACAACTGATTAAGCATAACTACAATAAGCCAGTTCTGAATCACATTTAAGTAGGTCATTCCACCTACTATTTGTTACTATTACCTCACTTACGTAGGTCCATTCATTATTAGATAGTGCCAAATTGCATACGACTAGTAAAATTTAATAAGATAAACAGGGTATGCAATTTATTTTCCATCCTCGCAACACAGCACACAATTGCTTATTGCGATATAAGTAGTAGAGCGAAATGCAAGACAAAATTAATTAAAAATTCAAATACAGTCTATTCACATAAGACGAGCTCGGGTACAACGAAATCTCGCATAAATCGAGCGTTCGCGTAGAAGTCAGTTTTTAGATTTCTAAAATGCAGGCCAACTGATTATATCGATACATTTGCCACTGAAAACGTTTGCTCGTTATATCTGGTTAACGTAATATCTGGGACGCTTACGAAAATTATTTACACTATTAAACTTAAAATATTACACTTAACATCAGCAAAAGTATATTTTTATGTTTAAAATAAATATTAGATACTATACACATAGTAAATATGTACATGCATATTAATTTTGGAATTTTTGCTTCTTTAAATTATCGATCATTAGTTGGTTTGTGCTTTAAATCAAAAAGAACATTTTTGAGCACTAAGTATTTTGTGACTTCAAGAATGTGGCTCAAAAAACGCTCCAGTAGTTTCAATTCTAGAAACACTTCATAGATTTAAGGATTATCTAAAGTGCAGTAGTAAAATTCTTCGTATATCGGTATCAAATATATAAATATCGCAAAGTGAGACATCGAACCCAGAAAAATTGCGAAAACTTATTCCTGATTTGCATCCCTAGCAAATGGTTTTAGGTAAGTTTTCTTTTGGGGGTAAATATTATCGGAGTCACCTGAGCTAGAAATGTCAAAATTAGTTTAATGTTTGCTTGTTGTTTCCAGGACTAATACAAAAAAAGCAAACATTAAAAGAGAAACTGCAAATTTAAAAAATAATTTTAAGGAAATGGCTTTTATTTGTTTATTATAAAAATACTCGATATGCGTATGCGTGCAAGAAAATGGAGCATATTCGATTTATCAAAAAAATTACAACACAATAATACATTTTGGATTTTGGTATACAGGGTACGTCTGCTACGTCAAATCAGCCTTGATATCTCGCTTATATGAAATATTATAAAAATGATATTTAGACAAATGGTAACAGGTAGTGCCCTCTATGTATAGCACTATCTATTATATTTTTTGGCCATTCCAATGAGCTTAAACAATTTTTAGAAACTACTTATAAAATTTCAAACTTTTAGCATTGATCATTGCGTGAATCGATATTTTAGGTACGTTCAATTTTTTAAGAAACGTTTACTTTAAGAATTCTGCAAAATATTTAACTAAATGTTTTGAATTTGATCTGAAAATTCAAATTAGTGAGGTATCAACGTAAAATGTAAAATAAAATAAAATCATATTTACCCGGATCAAATACCGAGAAACAGTGTTGCGCCGATACTGTCTTTCTAGATATTGTTAAGTACGGTATTTCGCATTTACAAATTAATTTGTCTAAACTGTTAGAGATTGCAGTTATTAGGGCATGAATTTGCCCAGTTTTACATTTTAAAATAATTAAATAATCCAATTCACGGAGTATTACTATTATATGAAATAATGACATCGCGCAACGAAGAGTCTAAATGGGCTACTCTGATGAAGTGTCAGGTTCTCGCGTTGAAATCTCGGTTTCCACCCCAGGCAGTGCTATTCTTCTTATTATTTAATATTTAAATTTAGTGTATGTTAATGTTAGACGTAATAACATATTATAATTTTCCTAATATTGTATATTTAGTAAAAATAATTTCAATCTACTAATTACCAATAGTAAACGTTTTGTATTGACAAATACAATAAAAACTAGATCAGCAAAGAAATTGTTAACGAAAAAAAAAAGCTTAAATGAAAAAATTATTCAAAAATTGTCCTAGATAACGTTCCAAGCAAGGATCAACATTATAGTTTAATTTAAAAAAAATTATAAGAGCTTTCTAAAAATCATTTAAACTCTTTGCAAGCCCAAAAATACTTTTTGATAGGGCTTATATATAGAAGACGATCTGTCCAAAAATAATTTTTCTAATATTTCAAATAACCGAGCTGATATATCAAGCTGATTCGTCTTAATAGACTCACCCTGTACATTATATATCATTGTTTACATATTTATCGCCCTAGTTTTAGCCGCCATAAAATTCTTAATTAGATCTTTTATATCTGGGCTATTTATAATATTATTTTTTATTGGCATTATTGATAAATCGGCAAGACGTTCTGTAGACATTGTTGATAGCAAATCATTTTTTCTTAATTTTATCTTTGAAGAACGGATACAGGATACGGTTGTTGAGTTTACTGTTCGTTTTTTATCGTCTTACTGTTAATTTTAAATCGTGCAATCTATGTAGTAATGTTTTACTTCATGAATAAGAGCATTTCATACAAAGTGACTATTATTTATCGTCTTGAAATGGCGCCCTTGTGTGGGGCACAAGCTGCACACCCGCACGGAGCTTCCCTGGTAGACTCAACCAAGTTCCTGCAGAATCAAGCTGGATTTCAAATACAAAAACAAATAAGTGGACGCGACTGCCTCCCTGGACTTTCCCATACTGGAAACTGTTCATATCATCTTTATTCAACAGTAGAGTTATTTTCCTGAAAACGGTTGTTCAAGCGCTATCCTAAAACCTTGCCTCGTAACGAATAGACTTACAAGGCTTGTAAGAAGTCCCGCCAAATATCTGCGGTGCCCCTTAATTTCCTTTTAATATGCAACCAGGCATACTTCATTCTCTACTATATACGTGATATTGTGACTGCAAATTGAGTTTGCTGTGATTTTATAACAGACAGACATTTTTTAAAAACCACTTTTTTGGATTCCTAGAGACCCAAAACGGATATTTTATTAAAAAAAGGACCCCTCGTATATTGTGCAAGGGGTGCACATTATGTAAACTCGTGACCGAATTTTTTTTATTACATCTGATTATAGAATGGGCAGGTAACAAAATACTTTAAACACAAAACACGCAAGTGTCCACCTTTTTAAATAAATATCTAGTAATTACGTATCTGTTGTTTTCATTATGTTAACAATAATAAACAAAAAGCAAATTTTTAGTATCTCATACATATATTTTCGTTATTTTCTTATGGTGAACTTCGGTTACTGCGCTGTTGACGTTACTTATAATAGGACTTTACTGTATTTTAAGTTTTAGTGTTGTAAATATTTATTCAGTTAACCGGATATAAAGGGTAATCGAGTCGGGCTGTAGTTAAAATTTTCAAAGTCTATACGCTATGAACGTTTCAAACCTCTAAAACACACTATACACTTTCTTGTTTGAAATAAAAATGTTGGTAAACACACATGTTACACACGTATACAATCGCATTTGAAAAATAAATTTGAGATGTACGATAAAAATAGTTCCTAAACTTTTAAAACAAAATATATTTTACTTTGTGTCTGTAACAATAACTGGTATTCTAAAAGTTAAAAACTATTAACAATAAACGTTATTAGGGATTTCAACGATCAGCAAATTTTTAATCTAGCATCTGAAGTTTCATAAAAATACTTGATACATCAACCACGGCGAGATAAAAATTGTAATTTTATTATTTTGCATTTTGCACGTTCAAAACCGAATGCGTTTGGCTATTCTCTATCTAGAAAACTGAGCCTTAACCTACGTAAAAAAACGTGTAAATGGAATACAAATACATACGCGTTTTCTTGAATTTCTCTGCAATATCGCCCCAAGCCTTATCGGTAATTTCCCTCGATGTGTACTCCGTTAGGTTGTAGTTATACAAATACGGATACTTTTCGATTTCCCTCAGTAACCGAATGTTAAATATGTTTTCATCTTTCATGTTGCCTTGAACGCCAGGTAAGAGGTAGTGCTACGTTGCGTGACACGTCACATAAAGCTGGCTATTGATCACTGGCAAAGCAACATCGCAACGCAGTGGATGTGGCTATTTAGGAATGTTGTTCCGTGGTGCGCTACGTGACATCCAGTGGCGTAGCACGGGAAGAACACGTTTTGCATTTCATAATTGCAACTCTCAAATATATTTTGTGTTCTATTTCAAAGTTTAAAAAATCGTTTACTGATGTGTCAGCTATACCTTTTCTGGAAACTGCTAAACAACACACAACGCGCATTATTCTTGGTGCACATTTTTTTCTGCTGGGTTAAGCGGAGATGGTGGTTAAAGTAATACAAATATTTAAGAAACCTATAATCAGTATCACTTGTGGAGGAACCCTTCACCACCATAACATTAAGGGTGTGCGGGATTCTTCAAAATTTTTCTTTTTGATGTAATAATAAAATTATGGTAGCATTCGGAAATGTACATATTTTTAGAATATTTATCCGCTTTGACATTGATTTGCCACTGTTATGATAACCTGGCATTTGTATTCTTTTATATGCCGGCTGAGAATAGCCTAGTTTTTTATTTACTATCTAAATTTGTAATCTTGTGTGTGTGGCCTAAGCCTACAAGGTGGGATTATGTGCTTTAGAGGATTTATTTTAATACCCCTTCTAATATGTGAGAGCTTACGAGCATTAAACAGTATTTTTAACTTCTCAAGCCCATTTTTTATTTAAATGAAAACCTAATTCATATTTATAAAGCATAAACATCAATTTAAATTTTCTTGTTTAGTTATTGACTTATACAATACAATGTTGGGAAATTAGATTAGCAACCTTTTGCAGAAAATATCTAGCGAAAAAATAAAAGAAACACGTTCGTGTACCTAAATTTGATTATTGATTGTTATATTTATAATTTCTATAATGAGTTAATCGGATTTCATTTGCTGTTAATGGGATATAACTTTTAATGGTAATCAGGATCGGTTGAAGTAATACATGCAGAATATCTATATTCTGCGTGTATAGAATAATGAGCCTTTCTATGTGTTCTACATACATTAACTTTTAAAAATTATACTACAAGAGAATCGCAAATTTTATTAATAATACTCACTCATAACACACGTAAATATGAACAAACTCATACTTTATAAACAAAATGTGTAGAGAAAAGTATGATTCTTAACACATTATAGATAAAGGTCCGATAATATTATTTTCTAGGCGTCTTAATATTCAGCAGGCTTGTTATCACATGGTTTCAGGTAAAACTGAATAAAAGTTAGCTTTTTAAATTTAAATTGCATCTTGTGTTTGCGTAAACATACAACGAATTTATAAATGAGGCAGCTTAATTTAGTATTTTGATTATACTAGGTTAGGTACTTAGTACTCGATGCCTGAAGACCGGTCTAGAAAGTCGCTTTCAAAATAATTGGGTACTTGCGTTCGAATGAACAAGCGGTAATAATACAGTTGTCCAATGCCTGGTGCCCATCGCAAAAAACAACTATACGAGAGCCAAGCTGCTTCATGGAGTGTGGAGTCTCGCTATTATTATTATTATTATCCGTATACATCATCTATAGATAGAATAGCATTTTTGATATTTCAAATTCAAATATAGCAGAATATTTTTAAATATTATTGCAAATATCGGCTATTTCGCTTTTACCTGCCTTGCCATTTCTGGCCCCATATTACAGTGTTTATAAAAATGATACATATTCGGGAACTACACCCAGTATTATCGGGTAAGGACCGACCTGTAGCTTGTCTGGGTTTACAAGCATTTGCTCTAGTAGTTTGAGCAATATTTGTTCGTAGGCCCTGCCTGCCTAAACGGGGCCGTGTGCTTAGTTTATTTAAACTTGGGACGGACAAGGATTTGATCTTAATGTATATTGTTTGCCAGGACAATAATACTTAATCGGCTTATGCCTGTTAGCTGTTTGTGAACCCATACAAACTAACGTTTCGCAAGACATTGCAGCTTGCATCTTCAGAGTGAATAGAACACTGTGTAACAAAATATATTATGATCAAATCCTTGTCCGCCTCAAGGTTTAAATAATCTAAGCACACGGCCCTCTTTAGGCAGGCAGGGCCTACGAACAAATATTGCTCAAACTTCTTGAGCAAATGCTTGTAAAGCCAGACAAGCTACAGATTGGACCTTACCTGATAATGCTGGGTGTAGTTCCCAAATGACGAAGTAAAATGGTACATATTTTCTATATTATTTGGCTTGTAAATTATGCGTAAAAGATATAACATGTAATAATTTACATATTCTATATATTTAACATTTTTCTATACGTGAAATAGAAAATATTCTTCTATACGTAAATTAAATGTAGCATACATGTATATCCTAATTTGGCTATGCTGTATATTTTATACATTATACGTGTTTTTTTCTATACATAAAATAAAAAAATATTACTCCACATGTAATTACACAATAGCGGTAGTCATCTTTATCATCATTGACAGCCTTTATGTCCCACTGCTGGGCATCGGCCTCTTCTCTGCCACAT
>JABXWE010064371.1:0-14060 GCA_014611495.1 Limonius californicus
CCCGCCCCCCCCCCCGTAACCGCTTTCGCATTACTTCTGGTGGATGCGGACGTCCCTTACATACTAGCTATTATTCATGCACCCTAAACTTAACTAAGTGAAATGCTGTCGCCTCAGCCGGGGTTTGACCCCGCGGCCGATTGAGCCGCTTTTTACGGTGACCTCCACTGACAGCGCTTGTTCGCACTGACCCAGCGAGGTCCCCACAATAACTGCCCTATAATTAAATATTGGAACAGAAAGTCTTCTGAATTCAAAAGCAACTGTCGAAGCTTAGTCATCATCTCTTTTTCATAAGACCAAACTGTAAAAAATTTAATTTTCGTCTATCAGTCACAATTTCGACAGCAGGAAACGTCGTTTCCACTTCAATTTTAAAATATTTGATTATAATTCTAATTTTAGCTTTAGAACCTAGTTTTCGATCTGGAGAAACGAATTTTTCTTAAAACTACAAATTTTCACACGGTTTTTGGGAATCCTAGATCTTCCATCATTTGCTTGCGTCCATGAATCTTATTACTGATTGGTTAAAATGTTTGTCATAACACGAGATTTAAAAAAGCCCCAATATAATTTTGGTTTTAACCGCCTAAACTTTTCTTTGACCAGTGCCTTGATCAAATAATTAAAAGTTATGTTTTTTGGCAACCCAACTCTGCCGCGTGCCTCTACATTGGAAAAATCTTTTTAAAGTTATTTGAAAATCACGAATATTCCTATGCCAATTTCACGGCGATTAACTTGTTGTAAATAATCACTACATTTATATTCCTATTATTGCAAAGTTATAAGTAATCAATTAAACATGCTGTGTGTTATGTGATCATTTCATCCATAACTGAACATGCTCACACATTACTTTTAATTTAATTGCACTGCATGCATTTGGTTCTTCTAATCCTATATCGTAGGCTTAAAGCTCAAAGCACGCTAATGATCATGATAATAAACGATTACCTCAATACTTAAATGTGCAAAGGGTTCATAAGTTGAATTGCTACTGTACCACACAGAATTCGTTTCAAAAGCTTCACGTTGACAAAACTGTCACATCGTTACTCGCCTGCCCGGAAGGAAAAGCTCGTCATTTGGAGAATTAAGGATCGAGGAAAATCGTAATCCAATCTCAAACAAAGCGTCAAGTGGCCTTTACGTGGATTCTTTCAAATCCCACCTGTCTTTCCCCAAGCAGTAAATACTGTAAACATATAACTCACAAGCTTTGAGCTTATACTTGATCGATTTTAGGACTTTTTCGCGCCAGCATACTAGCAATGTATGTTTTTTGCTTCTTACATACTATTAAACTATTTAAGCAACTACATAGGAATGGAACATATCGGACAGTGGGTAGAAATGGTGCTTTTACATAAATCAAAATTAGACCCTTAGCGAAAATTCAAATAAAAAATAATTTTAGTGAGTTACTAAGCAATACATACTTCTACGTTAATTGTCTGTTATAGTCAAATTACGACTCAGAAGTTGTTTGAATTTACAAAAGCGCTTAATTTTGGGACTTGAATAAAAATTACCGCCAAGTAGGAAAAAGTATTACATTACTATTGAAGGAAATAAATGGCATCAGAAGTAAGAAAACATAGACTATAGTAGGTAAATTAAGTTTTTCTAATGCTCTTTTCGTTCCTTAAAAATAAATAAAGAATATTTTATAACGAGAAGTTAGTTAGCGGGTCGGTGTTTTAAAGGCAGCAGCATTAAAGGAAATTCTTCGTATAAAACTTGATATATTTAAATTACGCTGTCACCATCAAGAAATTTTAATCCCACTTTCGCGGATATAAAAATGGATATAAAATTCCATAACACGTAACTTCATTGCAGCACTTGTCACCTTCAGTATATTTTCAGTAATGCAATAAAAAGAAAACGACGTTTTTACCCTCTTAGAAGTGTATTTTTACACCACTCTGGGGCCTCAAAAATTTCAAATTCCATTTCGTATAGCGCTCCGCTTCCCTCTGCTATAACACTTTGGATGGGGTCGCTCCTATCGATAGACGACAACGCATTGTAAACTGAGTAGTTTAAAGGTGTTGAATAACTTCCATACTTATGTGATGGACCTACACGTGTATTGTAATAAAATATAATATAAAAATTGACGAGCTCGTTTTAGGAAAGTAAAGTGCTTTTACCCAACCAAATTACCTACAATTTAATTCAGAAGAAATATAGCTATTGTCGAAATTGCTCCCGGTAGAATATTCATATCAATTTTTGTAATAAAAGGAAGCAATGATTTATGTATATTAGAATAAATACAAAAAGCTTAGGTTTTGGAGAACTATTGTGCTATTTTAAGTATTTGTAGGTTTCCTTTTTTAACTAAGCTTATTCTATTCGTCATATAGTATATGTATAGATATCGCCACATAAGTTTACTTTATGTTTGAAAACGGTTGTTCTTAAATACTGACACACCTTTGTTGCCAATAGATTGAAAATGTAGGGACAATACGTATTTATTACGCAACAAATTGTAAGAATTTAATGTTGGTCAATCATTTGACACAATTTTTATAATAGAAAACGGGTCAAATCACATAATTAAAATAGGGTAAATTAATTTTTAGTAATTATTATTTTACAGGAGTTAAAGATCATTACTAAAATGCAAATATTGCTTTCTACTATAAATTTTAATAAGGCAAATATAGAACTTGCAATTTAAGTGAATTCTTTGAATATAATACGCAGCTTTTAAATTTAAAATATCTAACATGGTGGCACTAAAACTATACCGAAAAAATAAAACCCACCGCCTATATCACTTGAAATATAATATTAAACACGTGTTTTTAATTCTATCACGTCAGTTGTCAACCACAGAGGTACTTTAAAACCCATTTTATCCGCCTTCTTCTTGATGTTATAAAGATCTTATTTCTTTCATTTCTCTTTCATATCTGTTGGCATCAGTGTAATCGAAACTTTCGAGAACGTTGATGATACCTCAGCCTTCAGTATTTAAAGTCGTAGGCGGCTCGTGAAGGGAGTTTCACATTTCAAATTTTTACTGTAATGAAACGTTCAAGCGGTGGAAGCTGAATTACCGAAAGTTTCATAACTTCTTTTCAATGCTAATTAATGTGTGCGAGTATATACTCGTAATCGTTGTATTTAATGAAAATATAATCCCGAGTTTCATAGAGGAGACCGACATAGAATACATTAAACAAATTTAATTTGATTTCCTTGTATAAAAGCTTCTTTTAGGTACTGTTTATACTGTTCAACCCAGTAAAGGGCTAATTTCAGGCTGGCAGTTTTAATCTATTCGAACAGTGAGTGCTCCCTCAGGGTTCCGGGTATGCAGATGACATATATGTGATTAAACGTTTCAACATTACAATGCTTACAAAGAAAATTTATAAAAAATATACAGTTTATGGTAAGACCAGTAATAATCAGATGTATTCATTAGTATACCATAAATTGTTGATCTATGTAATTAACTTTCTATAACAACTAGGGATTTTTATTTCTAGCCAGTTTTCATTTCTCGAGAATTTCTCTAAATATCTGGAAAAACTGGAAAATATTTTAAAATTATTTTTATAATAATCTGTTCATGCCTATCACCAGACTGATAGAAAGTTGCACAATTTATTATTCCCTCAATGTGAAATATTTTTTAAAAACAACCTCTAGCGTTTGTAACACATTATTAGCTATAGAAAAACTACTTTTATTTTAAGTAGAGATCGGCTCTGTTTGAAATCTATTCTTGTTTGACTTTAGTGCTAATTTTAACTATTCCTTAGAAATAGTTCGAAAATTTTGATTTTGAAACTTTTTCAGTTTAATCCAAAGAATCATTAACACTAACACTCTAAAGAGTCTACTGCAAATATTTTTTCCACTTTATACATTTCTGTTGAAGATGTTAAATCTTTTAATTCTTTTTGAAGAGGTTCGGGATTATGTAAACATTTTATTAGATATACAATAATTGTCTTACCTCTTTTTTTAAGTATTTCCTCTTTAAGGATTGCTGTTACCCTGGATAGTTTTTTATTATGGAGCTTTCACAGGACTTGTAAGCTTATGGCTTTGGTGTGAGGCAATGCTAAGCTAGTTTGTGCAATGCACAACAGGGTCCGACTCTGCGGGTTGGTGCTTGTTGGTGCGTAACCGTGCTTAACCTGCCTGGTGTGTGGTGTATTTATTTTTTTGTGTGAATGATGAAGGCAATTTAACACTTGCCCATATAACAAACATGGATATTTGTTTACTCTAATCATTCTACAACATTTTCCAGTTGAGATATGCTATGCAATTAACAACGTACAAGATCGGAAGACATAGATTTTTGCAAGTTTGCATCGTTAACCTGTATATCCTCACATATTGCACACATAGGGTATACTACGCTTAGTATAAGGTTTTCAACATAATTATCTTAAACCTGCACACAATATAAGTTGCTTTTGTAGCTCAAATGAAATAACGATGTCAGAAGCTTTATTTGTATAGAATATCACAACAATATATATATATATATATATATATATATACGTACCCTCCTACCAATAGCACGCCCGGTACATACAACAGGCCTCCTATCGCCCACCATTTACATAAGTGCTACTACGACATATGTGGTATATAAGAGATGTAAATAACCCAAATAACAACAGCAACCTGAGAGGGGTAACTTTTTTTAAACATACAGTCAAAAATATGTATTGCAGTGTTTGCAACTCCCAGCACATGCAGAACACTTACAAAGCCCATTTGTATAAAAAATATATGTAGGACAGCAATACGTAGCCTTGCAATGTTGCCAGTTCTTCGACAAACCTTTTACTAAAAGTTGTGATGAGATTAAAAATGATTTGTATAAGAACATGTTTACTTCTTTCTGTTTCACGTATTTGTCCCATATAAAATACCTTATTAATTAGATTAATTAGTTCAGTTACAAGCATAATTATTGTTAATTAAGTTTATTACAAAGATGAAATAGATTTAACAAAATTTTGGGAGTATTGAGATTGTTATAATGTAGCATGGCAGAATTTACCAAATTATATTGCTATGATCATTCTGGGCTGTTTCCTCTCTGTAAATAGTATGTTCTAATAAAAATAACTAATTTCACTTCCACATGTAGAAATCTATATCATTTAGTTGCTTTCTAAACATATTCTTGAAATCCCAACACCCAAAAATTTAAACGAAAAGTAACATCATTCGCGGTAAGCAGTCCTTACCAATTTTTAGTCTAGTTAATTGAAACAATAAAATGTTTTAGTACTACAAATAACACATAAAATAAAAACAAATGGTATCCGATCTACTGCCCTGACGGTTTCTGTTAATATAATGGTCAGCATATCGTGTAACAGTCGAGCCACACACAACTATACCGGGTGACTACGAGATGAGGTAACAGTATGTAACTTTTTGTTTTTAAAGCAGTTATTTTGAAATTTTAAAATACGATATAACCTCTAAATGCGCAACTTTCAGGATTTAAAATTTGCAATTTATTGATATAGCACACAATGCCATTTTAGTTTAAAATGGCCGAAATCTTCAATTGTTTAGCAAAAAATGTTAATGCCCATTAATGATATTATTAATTATGTTTTTACAGTTGTGTTTGAAAACAGAGTAATAATCAACTTTACGTGTTCTTTATTAGAAATTTGTTCAAAACGTTCAATGAAGCAGGAAGATAATTAATAAAAATTAAAGAAGCGATTTTTTCTATTTTTAAGCTACCATAACTTGGTTGTAAGATTTCCGTACTTAACTTTCATTAATATTTTTAAACTGTCATTTTATTCGCTTGAGTTTAATACCAATAGCAAAACTAATTATATAATGAAAAAAAACATTAGTAAGTATATGAATAACAGATGTTAAATATTGCTTTTCTTAAAATTATCTTTGTACAACATCAAAGTTTTTAAATAAATTAATGAGAAAGAACACTAAAAGTTTATTATTCTTTGTTTTCAAAATTTGCTTAACAAGTTTAATTATAAATATCACAATTGGCCGTTTAAATTTTTTAGGAAACAAGTGAATAATAATAATAATTAATTAATTAATAATAATAATTAATTAAATAATTAATTAATAATAAATAAAAAGTTCATACCAGTTCCCGCCAAACCGGAAGTAAAAACTAAGGTTAAAAACGCTCTCGTCTAAATCCAAATTTACATTAACAAATTTTTATTTTTAATAATTGATAGTATTATAATACATAGTATATAAATTGAAATTTCACTGTTGTCTTAACAAAGGGTGCCATGAAAGCAAAAATTTTTATGAACTGTCAATTAAGTGTATAAACTTTAAACTAAGCGTCCTGTAAATTTTAATAGCAAATTAAAGAATTGCTGGAATACACCTAACCATTGCTGAAAAAGAAGAAATAAGGCGGTTGGTCGGTGAAAACGTTCTTTCACTTAGAAAAGCAGCGCTAGAATTTAACCGAGGACATCCGCAGAGAAGAATTAGTTTAAAAACAGTTACAGATATTAATAATCGTTTTAATGATATTGTACGTGTTTCTAAATCAAAACCACAACATTTTAATAATGGTAGAATTGATCCAGTTTTCGGCGAAATTGTATTACAGGAAGTGCTCAACAGGCCAAAACTTAACTTTAGAGAAATACACAACTGGAAGTTTCCCAAAGCAAATTTAGATTAGATAACCCCGCTTTCACGATTCACTGTGGAAGAAAAATAAATGTTTGGTGTGGCATATTCGTATAATAATGGTGAGGCTCTACACCCTATAAAGGGGTTTGGCCGCAAGGCGGAAGGTCAGTGCTCCCGATCCTTGCGCTCACGCCCAATTTTGCGTGCCAAACTAATGACATGGCGAGCTTTATCGCCCCTTGTTCATTCGAACGCAGTACCCACGTATTTAAAGCGACCGGATAGGCCGCCGCCAGGCATCGAGTTGGTTATACCAAAATTACCTTTCAATTCTTTGGCCACTTCTTCTTCTTCCGGTGCCTATCTGTTCCGGATGTTGGCGATCATTGCGACTATCCTTATTTTATTTGCAGCAGCTCTAAATAATCCTGTTGTTGTTGATGCAAACCACGTTCTGAGATTCTTCAGCCAAGATATTCTCCTTCTTCCCCCTCCTCTCCTGCCGGGTATCTTGCCTTGTATAACGAGCTGTAGTAGTCCGTATCTCTCACTGTGTCTCATAATATGTCCCAGATACTCAAGTTTCCGTATCTTGATTGTTTCCATTAATTCAAGGTTTTTCTTCATTCTTTCTAAAACACTCTTGTTGGTAACATGTTCTACCCATGAAATCCTCAGTATTCGCCGATATACCCACATCTCAAAGGATTGTATCTTTTTGCTAGATGCCTCCGTTAACGTCCACGACTCTACTCCGTAAAGAAGTACAGAGAACACATAACATCTTACCAATCGCATCTTCATTTCTATATTAAGATAATGTTCCTTTAATATTGGGTCTAATTTGTTGAATGCTGCTCTAGCTTTCGCAATACGTGATTTCTACTGAGTGATCCCATTGTTCGTTAATTGTACTACCTAGGTATGTATATTTTTGTACTTGCTCTATTCTGTTATTTTCTACTATTAAGTTTATAGAAGCTGGGTTATTCTTACTGATCACCATTCATTTTGTCTTTTTTTTTGTGTAGTTTAAGACCGTATCTGTCGCTAACGGTTGCCACTCTATTCATTATTTGCTGTAGATCTTCCGGGCTGTCTGTAAGTATTACAGTATCATCTGCATAACGGATGTTATTTATGCGTTCCCCATTAACCAATATTCCTTCATTACCTCCTTCTAATACTTCATTAAAGATCTCTTCCGAGTATAAGTTAAAAAGGGTTGGTGATAGGACGCAACCCTGACGCACTCCTCTTTGAATTGAGATTGATTCTGATTTTTCTTCCTCTACCATTTTGTCGGCGGACTGGTTCCAATATAGAGTCCTATAATGCTGATGTCCTTGTCATCTAGTCTGATAGGTAGATAGATAGATCTGATAGTCTAAAGCATAGGAATACTTCCTGATTGACGTCTCGGCATCTTTGTATCAATACTTGTATGCAGAATAGAGCTTCTCTGATACCTACTGCATTTCTGAAGCCGAATTGTGTGTTCCACATTTGTTCTTCACATCGTTCGTAGATTCTTCTCTGGATTATTTTCAAGAACATCTTCAGTAAGTGGCTCATCAGTTGGCGTTGCTTTTCTTGGGTATAGTAATGAATGATGATCTTAACCATTCTTCCGGTATTTGTGCTGTGTTATATTTCATTGAATAAGGACGTAATTATCTTAACTCCCTTTGAGTCTAAGAGTTTAATCATTTCTCCATGAACCCCGTCTGGCCCCGGCGCTTTTCCATCTTTGACTTCTTTGATAACTTTTTCTACTTCGTCGATCGTAATTTCCGGGCCTGTTGTACATTCTTCATTTGTGTTTTCAGTTCGATTTTCCCTAAATAGTTCTTCAATGTATTTCTTCCAAGTTTTTATTGGTTCAGTCGACCGGAAGTTCGCTTTCTTATATAGGTTAAAATGGTCATGTTTTTTCTCTAGTATCTCTATCTCCTGACATGGTTTTTTCAACCATTCTTCTTCAGTTCTTATTTCTTTTCTAATTTTCTTGTCAATTTGTCGATATTCTCTTAAGTTGTTTTTATTTTTGCGTCTTTCTTCCATTAATTCCATAATTTGGTTTGTCATCCATTCTTTTTTCTTTCTAGGATCAGGTTTAAGTGTTTCCTTACTAACTTCCTTTACTATTTGTTCGATTTCTTTCGTTGTTTCTTGTATATCTTCTATGTGTGTATTCTTGTTCTTTAATTTATTGTTGATACTTTCTTTGGTTTGTTCTGTTGTTATATCGTTTTTTAATTTAGTTGTATCGATTTGTTTTCTGCTGCTTTTCTTCTTTACCTTTAGCTTCACTCTTATGTTTCCTACTAATGGAACATGATCGGATTTTATATCTGCTCCCGGCTATGTCTTAACAGATTTAAAGCAGTTTCTGAATCTTTGGTTAACCAAGATGTAATCGATTTGGTTTCGTATTATATGATCAGAGGTTTCTGATTTCCATGTGTAAAGTCTTCGTGCTGGTAGTTTAAAAAAGGTATCACTACTAGGTTGTTTTCATTGCAGAATATGTCTAATCTTTCTCCTCTCTCATTTCTTCCTCCAAGGCCAAAGACTCCCACAACTTCGCCACTTCTACCCTTGCCTATCTTAGCATTGAAGTCTCCCATTATGATTAATACTTCCATTTTCCTTAATTATTAACTGTTGTTTCAAGTGAATCGTAAAATTGTTCGACAATGTCCACTGGCCACTGATTTGCTGATATATCGCTATTGAACTTTTATTTGTGGGGATTAATAAAACAGAAAGTATATAGGAATGTTATTCAAAACAAACCTCTGTATTAAAATTGTCCAAACATGCCTAAAATAGAAAGCGCCTCGAAAAGTGTATAAGACTTATTGGGGGTTTAGTGAAAAGGGATACAATTTTATTTATTAGAATTATTTTGTTATTACTGTAAGCTTTTCTGTAATAAAATAGGAGTAATAGTTATATGGATATCATGTACGTCATATTTATTTTAAGAAAAATAAAGGAACTGATAAGTTGTGGAATTTTGGATTAGAGCTACTTTTGTAATTCTGAACTTTTCTTAATAACTTTTTTCCATAAAACTGGGCCTACTATAATTCAATTTTTGTCATTTAATTTTAATCGTAGTAGGTTATCGGTTTGTAGTAAAATTAATTTAAAAGATTGTTAAAATAGCCACTTTAAAGGGTAGTATAATTGACCAAAATTTGAAATCGATAAATAAGGAAGATAGAGGGATGTGAAGGTGAGAAGCGAAACGCACTATATATAATCAATGGAAATTTTACGATTGATCTTCCCAAATAAGTTATTATAAGTCATTAACTGGCCTCCCAGTCACCGGACTTGGCTTGTGACTTTCTTATGGGGATATCTAAAATCAGAAGTTTACGTGGAACGGCCAGTAGCATTACATGAATTAAAAAACAACATGGTGCAGCGATTAGAGCAATACCAAACAAATTGCTTTTACTTTTATGTATTTTTATTTTATTATTCTGCGGGACCTATACACATACACATATAATAAAATTTCAATCATTTATGTTAAGAAACAAATACTAAATAGAAGCGACAAAATATTCTAGCTGCCAAGAATAATTGCGCTTGAATCAAGTTACATTTACATATTGTTTGCAATATTTATATGGCTATATCTATTTTTAAAATGTAGAACTGTACAAATTATAAACTGAAAGCTGATAGAATAGTCATAGAAAAATATTATGCAGTGTATTTACATTTATACAAAATGTATAATAAACAAGTTGATCGTTTTAGAGTAACTTAATCCGTCTATTAGTTTTGTTTCTATAACTCAACGCCAAAAAATAAAACATAAATTTTTATTTCTTATAGCATTTTGGTACTTTTGGAAATGAATCATGAATAACCTATTTGTTTATATTTATAATTTAGCTAACCGAAACTTTATTACTCATAAATTTACTGAACGATATTAAAACAGTCTATTAAGTGCGATGGGTTAGGAAATAAAAAAATAGCAAATGGCACAATTTTTTATTGGCCTAAACTGATTCAATATAATTTTAAAAGAATCATTTTGATTACATTTATCAATATCAAATTTACAATATTATTTAGATAGGAAACTATTATTAACAAATATTTTAACCCTCATCCAATCAATTTTACTGAAAGTACTTTATGAACTTACAAAGTTCGTCGCATTCATGTTCCTTTGATGCTATTTTGCTATTATGAAATGTTTGGAAAAGTATTCTAAAACTATTTTATATTTACCTCACATTAACAACTGCTGTATAATATTATTTATTAACTAAATTGTGTAATGAAGGTATATTAAATACAATTCTTATTGATTTACAAGCGACAATGTACCGCAACACCCATTTTCAAATTTACATTTGTAGAATATTAGCTGTGTAATGTATCACAGCGTTTATAAATTTAAAAAAGATTATATAACTTATTTTATTAGAACAGACAGAATTCTTAATTGTGAATAATAGTTGTGTTTAATATTATTATTAAAATTATTTTATCCTCCTCTATATAAAACTTTGAAGCAAATTATTTTTTTTTGTAAAACTTTTCTATGCCATATTTTTTTATTTATGTGTATGTATTACGACTACCAATTTAAAAACAGTTATGGTTTACTTGTTTAGTATAAATTATGCAACATTACACAAAAAGCTTCGAAATGAATCGGCCTTCCTAAAGGATATTTTGTATTTTAGAATGTGGATTTATTGTATATAAATAGGAGTAACTTGTTTGGGGAGTTGGCGATAAATGATTAGAGCCAAATGTTAAAATGTAGTTTCTGTACGTGATGTTATTTATTTAAATTTTAAATAAGAAAAATTACGTAAGAATTAGATTTTTTAATTGCGTCTAGTTGCTATTTTATTACGAAAAGATAGTTGACCATACGAAGAATAATATTAGAAGAAATAAATATTATTTGTTACAGTCACAAAAACTGATATTCTAATTTTTAAACTAACTCGTCCCGAGCACACCACTATAAACCGCTCTCAGAAGCCTAAACAAGCGATAATTACATTTTCGACGTTGCCAATTCTCAGGGCTTGGTAGATTCAGGCGAATATGTATGGGCGTCGTACAATCGATGGAATATATCCATTTTGTATAAATTATATACACATTCCGTTGAAGCGCCCTCTACAGTGAGATCACACCAACTAGAACGCGTATATCAGGCGGTAGTAAGCGACCATACGATGTCCACCATAAATTTTAATAGGAACGCCCCCATCACATAACAAGTCTGTGGAACAATTTATACACGCTTATCTATAGGAAGCCCGAGGTCGGGCTTCGTAAGTTGGTCGCGGGCATGGTAGTGCCGCACGGTATAGCGTTTTGGGCTGCGTAAAGCACATTAATACGTCTATATATATATATATATATATATTGCTGTGAATAGCCCAATAATAAAATTTTATTTAAAATTTGTATACTTTGCCCCACGTTGGCTAGCCCAAATTTATATGCTATGTTTACTCCCATTAATAATAATCAATTATAAAATAATTATAAGTTTCTATTATTTCTCACAAATTAATTTGAACATAATTACACATTATACAATTATTATGAGACATCTCAGGGTTATATAATGATGTAAAATCACGTGGCTCTCCTATTATGATAGTTATATACCAATTTTAATTAAATAGATACAAATACCTGCAATCTTATTTCTCATTTACAACGGTTTTGAAATAAACCATATCCCGCAGTAGTTCTTATGTTTTTCAAACTTCTGCGGCAGTTTGACCTTGATGTAAACACATGATCTCAATATGCGTAATTTCCTGGATATGCGGCGGCTGATAAAGATGCAGCTCCTTCCAAAATGTGTTGATATTGGAGTTATAAAACTTCATAAATTACAGGAAATTTGTAAAGTAGAACAGGTAAGTTTAAATTCACATAATTTCTTAAATAAGAAATCCCCTTTCAACTTTAATTTAATAAATTACTTTGCAGGCACATCAGAAATAATTAACCACAAATCGTATTTAAAAACTACAGGTAAGTTTTATTGTAATTAAAAAAACACATTAACACAATTTAACTTTGAAAACAAATCGATGTTTGTTTACACTCAAATAAAATTTCTAATACATAACCCCTAATATTGTAAGATAAATCAAAATCCGACTCCTCCCATAATTAAACAAAAATCGACCCTAATGGTCTTAATTTTAATTTCAGACAACACGCAAATACGTGCTCTTCCTTGAAGAGCCCAAACGAGACTGGAATCCCTTAAAATTCCCAAAAATGATCTAAAATTTGAAAATGCACCAATAGCAAACTTTTAACTAATTTCTCCCTTCCAGTCTTCTTATCAAATAAAATAAAAGCTACTCCTACAGCCTAAATAAATAATTCTATCAAAAAACTAATTTCAAAATCATAACCTAAGAAAAATTACCAATCTAATGGTATTCAATTTGTCACCAATCATAACAAAAACATAACACGTGCTATAAAATTCAAATTTACTCAAAATCCTACAATTATGTTTCAAAACTATCAAAAACAATTAAATAAACCTTCATACAACTTAAATATAAACATTTATACCCTCAAAATATCTTAATAACACAAATATAACTCAAAAACAAAATTTAACCTCAAATATGAAAATTTATACAAACTCACAAAATTTCTTATTATCAAGAAGTATTTATCTAAATAAAAGTATATAAATATCTTCCTCTTACAAGATACAAACTGTAAACCGTAACAACAAATTTTAAATTCTTATATCCATCTTGATACAAGCAAAATTATATAATATTTATATAGCAATATTAAAATTATTTACATTTCATGGCCCCATCATTACTTTGGATACCCAAATTCGTCACTAAAATGGAAAATAGACCTTCCCAAAACTGTTCACTGCCGAATTTGTACATAAAACACCTTTCCGAACTACACAGTGCACATCGTAGAAAATTCCGAAGATCGGAAGATACCTTTTTATTTTACAAGGTTTACATTTATGAAATAGAATAAGAATTACCTCTTATACAGTATGATTTACATTACAATTAAGCTAATTAATCTTATTTTCACACACAAACTGGATTACAACATCTATATAGTATCCTTTCAATCTTATCGAATCATTACGTAGTCAAAATACACAACCTAGGGGAAATGACACGGCAATATATATATATATATATATATATATATATATATACAGGATGTCCTTTAAATGCCTTAAAAGCTTCAGGTAGAATTTTTCCTTTATGAATGCTTAATACAAATCTTCAAAAAAAAAGTAGGTATTTGGAGCTTAGTTTTCTTGTACGAGAGTGTTAAAGTTTATATCTTTAAAACAGAATTTCATGGAAACAATAACGAGAACTTAATGT
>JABXWE010064373.1:0-10696 GCA_014611495.1 Limonius californicus
TCTTCCACTACTAATTCGGATTGCTCGGATGACGACGAAAACAACAGTTCTTCCACTACTAATTCGGATTGCTCGGATGAGGACGAAAACAACATATCTTCCACTACTGACTCGGATTGCTCGGATGAAGACGAAAACAACAATTCTTCCACTACTAATTCGGATTGCTCGGATGAAGACGAAAACAACAATTCTTCCACTACTAACTCGCATTGCTTGGGTGAAGACCAAAACAATTCTTCCATTACTAACTCGGATTGCCCGGATGAAGACGAATACAATAATTCTTCCATACTAGCTCGGATTGCTCGGAGGAAGACGAAAACAACAGATCTTCCACTACTAACTCGGATTGCTCGGATGAAGAATAAACAGCAATTCTTCTTCAAATGTGATGTGAGATTTTAGTTATGTTTGTTTCTTGGTAGGTCACCAACGTAATCATATAGCTCGTTCTATCAAAAACTGAATTTCAAATTTCAAATACAGGTCTCTCAAATATGGAAACAGTATGGCAACAACATTGTATGACGGGCGCATCCATGAAATTGTTATGTTGATGTTTCAGTTGCGTTTATTACTTTCTGGGTAAACATACCAATTTAGTTACGTTTCATCAAAAACTAAATTGTTAGGTCTTCGTTAGACTATTCAAATACAGGTTTCTATAATATTGTAGACTCGGAGTTGTACCACAATGAATTCCACACTACAGAATGAAAAACCATACTCAATTGTTCTCAACTCCGAAACACAATTTCCCAAAAAAGAACAAGCAATTGTATTTAATTTAATAGACGGCTTAAAAATACAAGAATATATAATAGCTTTAGCAAATCTAACTGGGCCAAAAAACATATTGTTTTGTTCAAGAATATCAAATAATAGAATTTGCGTATATCTATCGTCAATAACTCAAGTTGATAGTTTCATGAATAAATTTGGTTGTATAGAAATCAACAATGAAAAGATTCAAGCAAGAAGATTAATCACATCTTCCCAAAGACTAGTACTGTCGAATGTTTGCCCAACAATTCCTCATAGAATATTAGAAATGGAACTAAAGAAATTGGGTTTAAATCTTTTATCTACCACATCTTTTTTGAAAATCAACATGCCAAGCCCGGAATTTTCTCATATTCTAAGCTTTAGAAGGCAAATATACATAACCCCCACAGACGAAATAATCCCTGAATCTTTATTGGTACATTATGACAATATACAATACAGAATATTCTTATCAATAGATGGGCTATCTTGTTTCAAATGCAATTCACTTGGCCACATAGCTTCCAACTGCCCCGTGAACCAAGGGAATTATAACAATACAGAAAACTTACCCGACGATAACCGAACTACAACTCAACCTGATTCCGAAAAAACCATAAATACTATGGAAACAACATCGGCCCCAAATTACAAGCGCCCAATATCAGAAGTAACAAGTCCCTCAACAGAAAACGAAATGGAAACTCCAAGCTACCCACCACCAGGAGAAAATGAATTCGTAAAGCCGTATACTTCAGCAACAAAAAGCTTAAAAAAAAGTAAACTTAATAACCACACAGAAAATAAAAAATCAACAGAGGAAATGTTGAATCCTGCACAAGACTTTATAATTAATCACGCTCCTATTTTCGTATTGAATTTTAACCAACTAATAGATTTTTTTCGAAAATGCTTACGGGAGCCCAGATCCACTCAGCGTAGCAAAGAGATATACTGAAAATATAGATGGACTAATCGATATGCTAACAGAAATATACCCATATTTAACCGAAAGAAGTATCAAAACCAGAAACACAAGAATAAAGAAAAAACTAACACAGCTAATAAAACAAGGAACAAGATCCAGTTTAGAACCCACGGACTCAGACAGTGATACATCATTATTGTCACTAGATCAATAAAAACCTTATAATCCCATTCATAGTCAAAGAGTAAAATCCTTTTTAAAAGACATAAATTTATATATAAAATTTAATTTTTACATATGATCCAAATCCATGTATAATAATCTCTAATAACCCTAGGGGTTGATGAGATTTAAAATTTGTAAATAATAAATAAATAAATATAATATTGTAAAAACTATTGTACTCTAGGCGTATCTTGGTAGGTTAACAGCGTAAGCAAATTTAGTCAACCGCGTTTCATCAAAAACTTAGTTTTCAGGTCATTAAACGACTATTGAAACACAAGTTCCTGCAATATAGAACAAAAACATTGTACTAGAAAATGTCGTGTTGAAGAATGCAAGAATATTTTGGTAAATTATGTTTCATCATCAGAAACGGAATTTCAACTTCACTCTAAGACTTTTCCAACATAGATTTCTAAAATATGAATCCTCCAATACCACGTTCCGTAGTCTTCTAGAACAAATTTTCTTCCACTTTTTATTTTGGAATCGATGTGGCTTTTAGTCATTTAGATGATTGTACTTCAGCTATGCTTGTCGGCGTTTTGGTTAAAATTCTTATCTCTTTGTTGTTTTTAATCAATTTTTTGTCAAATGTACGTGATGTTATTATTATTTGCAAGTCCTTCTGGATGTGCTTGGCAACAATTTCATTATTATTAATCGCGTTGCTAGCATTCGTTATTACCTATTAATTGGGGCCTTGACTGTGACATGTTTCATAGGAGTCAAAAAATATTTGATGAATTGGCTGGAGTCTGTAAGATGAGTTTGGTGGTAATGTTTATAGTACCCTTCTATTCTTTGCAGTTCAATTTAAAAGGGGAACTTAAATATGAGTTATCAAAAACCACTAAAGCCTCTATTTGCTGACTTGGTTTGATATAAGCCACGGAATCTTTCCAATCTGAAAGGTATAAATCTCCACGTCGAAAGATTTGCACTTTCAATATTCCTAGGAAGAGCTTCTTTCAGTATTTGGACTTACAGTGTTATAGCCTCGTAAATGTTACTGTAGATGGCACAGGATTACGTGCAGTATTGATAACTGCAATGCTGTGATTATTCACTGTAACTTATATTTAGTACTTGTTTATGCTATGTTGGCGCAAGAATTTTTGGTGGTAAATGGGCAGCAGAATTTACTGTTTTATCTTAATTAAATGTTTTACTAGGTGCAAATTTTAAGCGTCCAACAGTGCTTTACAAATTATTAAAATGTTTTTGTCACATTCTCTTTATTAAAACCTGCTGCACGTGAAACACTGGTAGATTGGGGTTTCCGCAATGCTAATGATAATCTGGCGCTACTTAGTTGTTAACGTTCGTTTTATATTTTAAGTTTTTCAGTTTCGAAACTAAACTAGAATAACAAGAACACAAGTGTAGTATAAAATTAAAGAAATACGATTATATTCTGAACTGATACAAGGTATTGTTTTAAGGTACAGTAACTGAAAATAATTTTCATACAATATTTTTATTACCATTACAAGATATCATGTGTACCATCAACTCTTACTTCACTAAACCTAATCAAAGTAATGATGAAATTTATATTATTACTACAAATGAATTAATTCCTCAAAACATTTTGGGTTTTTTAGATTATTATCATAGCAGCAAAATTGTCCAATAAGTTCATTGGATTTTTGAGAGCACAAAATTTGTTTAATTTATGGGTACAACAAGAATCAGTTACTATCAGTCAAATATATAATTCGGTTCTAGGTCATTTGCTCGCCACCACTTGCTCGCCGCTGTTTGTTCGCCACTGATTGCTCGCCCAGAAAGATGTTCGCTTCGACAGTTGCTCGCTATCCGTTTGCTCGCAGTACTAAGTATAACTGTACCAACACATAGTAACTAGTTTATATCCTGTTAGGCACCTTCGTCTTTAAAATAATTTAGCACATCTTTTGCTTCATAATTAAAACCTTTACTTTTATTTTCTGATACCATAGTATAGTATAGTAGCGAGAGTATTTTTTAAACAGTTTTTGATGTTTTAAGGAATGATTCGTTTGTGGAAATGGTCTTCGTGGATAACGGTTTATTAAAATTTTTGGAAACTTAAACTGTTGCTATATCATTAAAGCAATTTTAACAATGTTTTGAGAAGATATTAATTAAAAAATTATTTAAAAATAGATACTACCTGAAAATCAGATACACTACTTTGACTAACAACGTTCCTTAGAGGGATGTAAGCATTTAAGAATATTCAGCAGCACATATACTATTTAGCGAAGATATTAGACAAGAGTGTAATATACAAAAGATCGGAGAATGGGTAGAACGACGCAGAGATGAATGGAATCAGCACATATCAAGAATGAACGAGACCAGAAAAGTAAAGATAGCAAGAGATAGAAGACCACGCGGGAAGCGCAGCCCCGGAAGACCAAAGAAAAGGTGGAAAGATAATCTGGAATGAACAAGCTATTAGCTTAATAAGAAGAAGAAAAAAAAAACATATACTATTTGCCTACAGATAATATTTTATTTTAGGAATAAATTGCTTGTCGAGCATATGTCCAGCGAGCAATTGGCGTGGCGAGCAAATAGTTGTCGAGCAAAGAGACTCGCGAGCAAATCGTGGCAAAGAAACAGTGGCGAGCAAGTGGGCGGACACCATATAATTCACTACCTCTTTCCAGGGATCCGGCAATTTCTAAATTCCACATGGGTAAAAAGCCTGATTGTTTGAAGAAAACTAATTTCCAACTTATCATTGTCTTCTTCCTCTACCTGCTTTATGCGTTCTGGATGTTAACTATCATTAAAGCAATTTCAATTTTCTCTACCGCTTTCTTGAATAATTTGGTAGACGACACTTTTCCTTATAGAATAAGTTGCAAAATTATATATTTCTCATTCCCTATGATATATCCGAAATTTTAATTTTGTAGTTATTAATATTACGGATTTTTTGTTCATACGTTCCATAATTTTTATTGGTGTTATGGTCTGTCCTCGATACTTTTACGATGCGTAGATAAGTCCAGATTTCATATGATACTACTTTTTTATCTGTTGCTATTGTTAGCGTCAGCTGTTAGCACGACTTAGGTTCGTAGAGCAGTTTTAAGTAAATATAGCATCTCAAGAATCTAATCTTTAGGTTTCTACCAGTCAATACTTTTCTTCATTTGAATAAATGCAGCTCTTACTTATCTATGTTCGATCTTAGTTTCGCCTAATGTCCCCAATGTTCATAGAATATAATTTCAGGAAGAGCTTTCGCAAATGGGCAGAAAAGGTAATATTTCATGAGGTCAGGAGAATACAGCAGATCCGTAAGAATCCCAAAATCAAGCTTCTGAATTCTCATTTGGAAGTTTTTGACGAAGTGCTTCCACCAGGTGTGAAGTTTTTGGCAATAGATATCAGTTGTGATCGTTAAAATCCTATCAAATAGTTCTGTTGATTATTCTCCCTATTCCCTCCCATACACAGAGCATTTTTGTACGAGGATGAAGATTTTGCTTGACGCCAAGCATGGTTGCCGGCGTTCGTCCACCCATTCTTTTCACTGCTTTATATTCAACGCATGCAATAATCCGAGAATGTTTGTTGTTGTGATTAAGCTTATATAGGACCCATACACCGAGCTGTTGGATTTTATCCAGTGGATTGGGGTGATTTTCTGCCGCGCATACTCGAGTTACTCAGCCAATTTTCACTTTTTTGGTGTTTATCTTCATGAAGAATTGCTTCCAAGGGCTTTTTATCAAAATCCACTGAGCGTGCAGATGTAGGATCATCACCCAGCCCAAATTGTTTCCCTTGAAGTGAACAAACCATTTTTGAGCTATTATGTCAGTAATAAAACCTTCTCTGTCGACAACACTAATGTTTCAAACATCATGCGTAGCACTACAGTCACGATTAAACTCGTGGACAAGGAGATGTCAGGATGTTCGTTTCTGTTAACCTGAAGCTCCATAAACTTGGATATGAAAATCAATTGATCAATCAAAACTGAATGCTGATTCCGACAGGTAAACAAGGTATACAAAATGGTATATAACACTTAGTGACAGGTAATTGGTGTTGAAACAAATAATACTTTAATATACAACGGCACGAACTTATTGGGCATGCATGTATGGTTTCGGATAGACTTCATAAGTGGTTGATAGGTGTGTGTGTGTGTGTGTGTATTTCTAAGGAGTAAATCGCCAATGAGAGTAATATAACACCAGTGTCGCCCCGTGAACGAGAGGCGCCTTTGTTCACAGACATATTTCAGCGCCCCCCATAAAACGGTATCGGCAGATTAAAAAAAAATTAACTTCCGAACTTTTTTTAAATTTCTTTGTTATAAAAATACTCGATATATGTAAGTGTACATAAAAATCAAATACCCAATTATGAAAACAATCACAACACAATAATCTAACTTTGACTTTGATATACAGGGTGGGTCTGCTAAGAAGAATCAGTTTGATATCTCGCTTATATGAAATATTAGATAAATTATTTTTGGACAGATTGTAGTAAGAGGTGCCGCCTATATATAAGCGCTACCATACATACTTTTTGGCTAATTCCAATGAGATTAAATACATTTTAGAAACAGCTTATTAAAATTAAAACTTTTAGTATTAATCATTGCTTGGAACATTATTATCAATACCACTCAGTTTTTTTAATTTGTTTACCTTAACGGTTCTCCTACAATATTTAAATAAAGGTTTTGATTTTGGTCCGCAAGTTCAAATTAGTGCGGTAGTACGTAAAATGTAATATAAAATCAAAATACCTAGAATCATATACCGAGAAACAGAGTTCCTGACACTTTTAAATGCTGTATTTCGCATTTGCGCATTAATTTGTGTCAACTGTTATCGATTGTAGACATTAGGGCGTTAGTTTACTTAGCTTAAATCAATTATTAAAATAATTAAAAGTCCCAGCTCGCGGAGTACCACTATTACATTATGTAATAATACCATCACACAAGATTAAAAATGTAGAAGAAATTGTCCTCCCCCGGGAATCGAATCGGTGCTTCTCGCGTTACAATCTGGCCTTTTAACACATCAGAACATTAAGCCTCTTTGTTGTGCCGCATCATTAGTATATATAATAGTGGTATACAAGGCATTGGACACTTTAATCATTTTAAAAATCAATTTAAAGTAAACAATTTAACGCTCCAATGACTGCAGTAGAGAACAGTTGACACAAACTAATTAGTAAATGTGAAATCCCGCATTAAGAGCTATCTGGGTATATAAGAAGACAGTATCGTCGCAACTCTTTTTAGCTGATATGTGATGTCCGCTATTTGCTTTTTTGGCCGCCCTAATTAAATTCACAGACCAAATCTGTAAAATTTATTTAATATTTTAGGAGAACTCTTAAGTAAACATAAATTTTATAGTCAGTTTCTAAAAATTATTTAACATTGTTGGACCGTCCAAAAATATTGTTGATACTACATAGGGGACGATTTTTATTACAATCTGCCTAAAAACAATTTTTTTCATCATCATCATCATCATTAGCATGATCATCGTTTGTACCGCTCGCGCAACATCGAGGCGGTGTGAGGCAAAGCTACGCTAGTTTCTGCTATGCACAACAGGGCTCGACTCTGCGGGTTACCGTGTTGGTACGAAACCGTACTTGGCTTGCCTGTTGTATGTGAATGTTTTTTGTCTATGGTCTTGTTACTCTTCTAATGCGATCGTAATAGGAGGAGTTCCATTAATTTGATCCCCAATGGCAAATGGAGGCCGGAACCCAAGTGCCGACCACCCAGGAAATTAGAAAAATTTTCGACCCTGGAGAGATTCGAATCGGGAAGCGTTTGGTCTATTACGTTATTATTATATTACATCCAAAGCTTGGCTCCTCTACCACTGAGCCATCTCCGCCCCTAAATACTTTTTTTAATATTTCAAATAACAGACCCAATTCGTTTTAGCAGACTCACTTTGTATATGCTAGGATGAAATTAGATCTTTGATATCTACAGTATCCGTAATATTATTTTCTAGTGATATTGATAAATCTGTAAGACGTTCTTCGGACATAGTTGATAGCAGATAATTTTTTATTAATTAATGTTATGTTATTTTCAAATTCGCCGCTTTATATGAAACAATTTCTTGATTTGTTTGCCGCTTCGTAAGAATTGGTAACGCTATTTTAATTGCCGTTTGTATATTGGATACAGTTTTGGTCACATTGCGTCTTTGAAGAATTGAGCATTGTAAGTTTTATTGGTATTTTTCGTCCTGAAATTTATGACCCAAGGGAGTCCCAGAGTTGTTCAAGGTTTTTCTTTGTAAGATATTGTCGCCGTTGTTAAACAGTGGTAGTATTCAGAAATTGTTTTTTGGCTTCTCCCCGAAGGCAACACGTGTTAAAAATCTTTCTAGAACATTTCATCATATGTCGAAATATGGTGCAATTTTGGGGTGAGAGTGGAAATTCCCGTTGCATTTTTAAGTCAGTCGAAGCTAGACCCTTAAGACAGACGCACATAACTTCGAATATCGTTTTCTTTTCTATCACGGCGCTTTTTGCTACTTCAAGTTTTACCGTATTATTGTTTGCTGTAGAGCAAAATTAAATCCACTTAAGTCGGATATATAATTAATAGCAGAATGTTGGCTTTGGTTTTGGACATTTGAAGATAATTGCTCCTGTCGATTCAGTTCGGATCTTTTGTGATGTGAAAAGAAAAAAAAGGAAACCGTGCAAGTGGTTTGCTGGAATTTGGTTCGTTCCCGTCGTCCGGAAAGTCTCGCTTCTGTCTCCACGTTAATTGACCTAGTTGGAAGCAACTTGGCACTCTATAGGGACGTAATAGCTACATTTCGTTCCCACGCTGCCCCGAAGAACGTTGTCTTCCTTCTCTTTTTTGGCCCTGCAACCAGAAATCGCCGCTACATTGTGCCTGCCTCGCTTTAAGCCATCCACCGAAGTTCAAGGCAAAGAACCAGTTTTTTTGTTCAGTGTAAAATAAACCTTTTTTTTCTCGCGCAAACTTGCAAAATTTCGCGATATTGAACTTGTTTTATGCAACCTAAAAGCGATCTTCAATCTCCATTTATTTATTGTTGATTGTAAAAGATATTAATACTGTATTTTTCCTGTAAACTCTACGCCATTGGCCACACAGATTCAATAAAATATAAATATTGTGCGTCAACGGCGGCGAGCTTTGTGTTTGTTTCTTGAACGTTCAAATTTTATTTGTAAACTCGTAAAAATGCCATTTCCTGTCTTTTCGTTTTGTATCGCCATACCAATAATTTCATTATATGTGTTTTAAAAGTTACTGCCTCTTTTACTTTGTGTACTCTGTATTTGTTTGTGTAAAAATTTTGCAAGCTCCAAATATATAGGAGGAGGCACAATCACGGTAAGTTCCATTCCCGTTGGCTGTTGGCTTCTCGGCCTTCGACGAGGACCTACAACCAGCTGGATTTGGAAGGTGGCGCCCACATATTTTGACTTACCCTGTACACAACTAAAGATTTTCTCCCATAAACGATTTTTACGAACTCCCCCTACTCCTCTGAGCCAAGCTGTAGGCCCTTTTCCATCAAGCTGGTTACGAATCGTCGAAAAGGCTCGATCGGCCGGTAACATTATACTTTGAAAAACGGATATGCACAACTTGTAGAGTTTATTGTTCATTTATTAACGCCTTACTGTTTATTTTAAATCGTGTAATCTATGTAGTAAAGTTTTACTCATGAATCAGAGTGTTGTATAAGTAATTACTATTACTTATCATCTTGAAATGGCGCTCCTCCTGATTCGGCGCCTTTCTGTGGGGCACAAATAACACACCAGCACTGTTCTGTTCAACAAGATTCTAGCAGAAGATGCGAAAAATAAGTTTATTACAGTGTGTGATTTTATAGTATTTACAGTGCATTTGAAGGAAACAATTTGGCTATGAGGGTGATGCTAATAGAATTGTGCGCAAGAGAAAGTAAACATTACAGTAATACAACTTAACGCCTTTTAGGGTGTTGATAGGCCACTTTTATAGGGGATAAACTCCGATTACCGCAACGGACCTAAATATAATAGCATGCGATGTATAATATTAATATAATGTACAGCTTTTTAGGAAGTTATATTTTAATTATAATAATAGACAATTTCAACAGGTATTTATTTTTGCTTCATACGTATTTCGACATACAAAATGTCATTCTCAGAAGCGTTTAATATAGTAAACATTTGTAGGTAGGGCAACACACACTGGATCTTGATTTCGGACTTGACTCAGGTCTTCTATTCCAGAACTTCCAATAGCGGGGAATTCATGAAGTCAATTTTCTCATTCATTACAGGTGTGTTTGTCAAAATGTGTTTGTGAATTTAAAAGACCTCGAGTATATCAAATTCACGCGAGTATTAACATCTATAATTTTTTCGGATGTTATAAAGTACTGTTAGAGTAAATAATCATTTTGCAATGTATTTGCCGATATTTTGTATTGTAGAGTATTTTTATCATGGATTTTTTTAAGAGTAGTGGCATTACAATGCTTGAAATATCATTTTAAAGTTTCAAAAATAATTATTGAAAATATTGAAGTACATCACATGAATTTTTAAAATATTGGTAAGCGCTACCATTCGGTTAAAAATATAAAATGAGGCATAGCAAGTTAATAGTTTCAAAAATTGCAGAAGAGTTTGAACTATTCTAACATAACTGAATGAAAGTTTATTTCAAGTCACTGAACTTCTATTAAGAAAAAAACCCTTTAATAATCACTTTTTGTTACAATA
>JABXWE010064386.1:0-12217 GCA_014611495.1 Limonius californicus
GAACAGACAGCCGTCAGGCAGAATAGACAAACAGGAGACAATATATATATATATATATATATATATATAATCAGAAACATAATCGAAAGGAAAATAGAAGAAGGAGAAGAATTGTATCTAACATTCGTAGATCTGAGGGCTGCGTTTGACACAGTAGACCGAAGGGAAATATGGAGGACCTGAAAGGATCTGGAAGTGGGGAAGAATCTGATAGGAGCAATAAGAAGTGCTTATAGAACAGTTAAGGCGAGGGTAAAGGGCAGAGATCGGAGGTGTTTGAAATGAAGAAAGGCATCAAGCAGGGCGACAGCCTAAGCCCCCTATTATTCATGATTATAATCGGATATAAAAACTTAGAAGCAATAAAACTAAACAGCCTACTGTATGCAGACGACGTGGTACTAATCTCAAATACTAGGAGCAAAATGCAGAAGCTGGTGGATGCTTGGTCGACAGAAGTAGAAAATATAAAAATGGAAGTGAACATAAACAAGACCAAAACCATGATAGTAAATGAGAAACAAAAAGAAGACCAAAACAATAAGGACATAAAATGTAAAAACAAGAAACTGGAGAAAGTAACGACGTCTGAATTTCTTGGAAGTATAATAACAGGAGACGGAAAAATCGAGGCCGAGCTGGCAAACCGAGCGAACAAATCGTCAAGAATCTACTACACTATGAATAAAACAATACTAGGGCACAATGATATAGATTTAGAGGTAAAAAAGAAAATATATAGTATGATAACAATTCCAACAATTACCTATGCCAGTGAATCATGGACGCTTACAAAAAAGGACGAGATTAAAATAAATGCCATGGAGATGAAACACCTTAAGAGAATGGCAGGAAAGACGAAGTGGGACAGAGTGAGAAACGAGGACATTAGAGAAATTATCAAACAGGAACCAATACAGAGAAAAATAAAAAAGAGGCAGCTGAACTGGTTCGCACACATGACAAGAATGGAACCAGGCAGAATTGCAAGGAGACTAATGGAAGCAGGAGAGCCATCTAAGAAACGAAGATGCAGACCTAGGAAGAAATGGCTGGACCAAATTAAAGAAATAGCAGCAGAAAAAGGTACGACACTGGAGGAGATTAAAACAATAGCGAGGGACAGGAAGAGGTGGAGGCAATGGATAAGGGACTAGAGACCACCATCCGACGCTCGAAAGGGCATGAAGGATTAGAAGAAGAAGAAGAAGAGAAGTATTAGTGGTTCCACTGAGTATTCAGCAAGGGTTTCGTACTTAACGACAAAATAATATTTTTAACAGGATGGTGTATCTGAACATAATGTTATTGTGAGGAGATAATAGCTAATTAATACTTCTGACAATATATGGATGGTAGCTTACGGCACTAATCGGTAGTAAACACACAATACTATTTTTTGAAAAAAAAGTGTACACAAATGGGTTCAGATATGCAGTATACGAGGTTTATGTTAGAAGTAATAAGAATATCTTACTTTTAACTTGCTTATGGACCTTATCAAAAATTTAAAGTATGTTTTTGAAAATGCACACATCGTTTCCAGTGGTTTTTCCATTCGAGGTACCAAGTCTTGTTCCGTTAGGCTGTCGAAACCTGTGTTGTGGTTTTTGAACGTTGCCTATTTTGCTTTAATGATGGCTTCTTTATTGCTGTTTAATTTTCAGAAATGAAATGGACCCTAGGGACTGTACCTGGATTGTAAGGCGCGTGTGGGTGCACAGGAATTTGTTTGGCAGCTAAAAGGTCTAATCGGTAGTGAAGCCTGACTTGGGGCATTGTCGTGATGCATAATCCAAGAGGCGACGATATTAGTTGGTACATGCAAAACCCTTTCACTTAGGCGCCCAAGAACCCATAAAAGGTTTAATTTACTGTCTGCGACACAAATTCTGTGTGGTACGAAACTGAAAAATACCATGAGCATGGATTTGATTTTTGAGTTGCTCATGCAAACGTTGTTCAGCCGAGGTGATGATAACATGCGCCACTCTACGTTTGTCTTATTGTTTCCGGATCATATTCAAGAACCCGTGAACATCTTCATTTATTATTAATATATGAAGTTTGGTTCGGATTTCAAGCGATTCCTATCTTATGGACAAACGATCCTGTTTTTGTTCATTAGCCAAGTTCTTGGACATCATTTTTGCACAAATTTCTGTAATACCTAGCAAGTCAGACAAAATGCGACAGATGGAATTCTTACTAATTTATACCTCAGCTACAATCATTCTGACTATTAGCCGTTTATCATTGGATAATACAGAGCGTAGCTTGTACACACTTTCATCAGGTTTCGATAGATACGGCCGCTAGAGCGATGTTTATGTTCAACGCCTTCAACGCTTTTTTTGAAAGCCTTGTGTCATCTGAAAAATTCTTCTGAGGATAATGCATCATATCCATATGCCATTCCAAACATTATAAGCGTTTTTGAAGCAGTTTTGTCGAGTTTAACGCAAAATTTAATTCCGTAACGTTGATCAATAGTGTTCTGTACTTTTTGTGTAACGCGTTATTTCAATACAGGTTCAAACAATTGTAGATAATGACAACAACACCGCTCCGAGCGGACCAAACTGTTGCAGTTGTTTACATCCCATGCTACCCAACACATTACGTCCCACCACGCTGATGCGGTCTTGCCACATAGAGTAAAAAACCTATTCTCATTACATCTGAAGTAAACACGATTTGAAAGTGTCAAATATAAATTACATTTTTAAGATATGCTTTAAAATGTAGACTTTATATTTAACATATTATTTTTCCTACAAATTCTACAAAGTTATAGTAATATAAAATACAACACAATTATAAAATTAAAGGAATACGTCGAACCCTAAGTATATAAAGTCCAAAGAAGGTGTTAGGCATTAAAACTGCACGCTTGCTAACCTTATTGGAGAATTGTGTATAGTGGGTTGCAGCATAATGCTGGGGAATTAAACCCAAGCTATAGTTGACGTTTTGTTCAGAACGCGACGGCTCTGCTACCTGGGCTACCGCCAAATAATTTAAAAATGTAACAAACAAAACTAACATAAACGTTCTTAAGGAAATAAAAAGCAATAAAAAATATTTAACTACGTTCATTCAATTTTAAATTAAACCCATATTTGTAGACAAAAATGATATTAAGACATTACAATATGCTGTTGGAGCATATTTTAGAAAACACAATAAGGTAAGTTCGATTTCCCATAAGCTGCTGGTCCTCGGCCCTTTCACCAGGATCTTCATTTAGCTGTGACTTGAAATGGTGGCGCCCACTTATTTTGGCTTACCCTGCACACCATGCCAATCCAGACTTTCTTCCTGCAAGCGTTTCTCGCGAACGATTCTCCTCGCGCAACCAGCTGAAGAGCCTTTTTCCATCGGTTTGCTGCGATCTGGCGAAAACGATCGTTTCGACTTTAACACAATCATTTAAAAAGCTTTCTAACGTTATCTTAGTTGGAACAGGAACAGTTGTTTTTTGAAGATTACTTTTTCTTCTTTTTCTGTATTGTATGCTATTACAGACGTAGCGGCCTTCTCTCATATACCGTTGTTGCGTTGTTTGAAGTGAGACATAGAGGAACTACAGCTTAAAGTGGGCCCCGGTCCACATATCTTTTTCCTGTTCTTACGTGATGTCTAAGACCCCTATGGTGGTTAATCCAGGGACGCCAATGTCCAACAATCGCGCCATATTTTCGGCGGTCGATCTAGGGGCCCTTGTGTTTTTAGATTCATAGTTACTGTCGGTATTCTGTAGCTTTTTATCTTTTGGATGTGTTCGTTCCTCCTTAACTTTTGATGTCTTGCTCATCGTACGATATTCTCTGTTTTCCAAGTGTATCGTATTGTTTCCTTTCCGAATCTGACTTTTCCTGTGATAGATCTACGTAAGTATTCGTATCTTCTTTGTTCTTAACAGGCTTCTATTTTTCCCGTATAGGTCGAACGCAGGTCTTGGTAATGCGGACTTTATTTTCCCCGATCATGTCCATATACCTCCATATGGTATTTCTCATACTAGCCGAAATGGAACCTCTTTGTTTTTTGTTTGCTCACTTTTTCGTATAGAATTACAGAGCTCTATGTCCCTATTCCCAAGCAATTATACTTCATTACTTGGTTAGCGGGTATATTATTGACAACTAATTTACATTCACGTGGTTCTCCCAATGTCGTAACAAACTTCTCTGTCGTTTGTTGAAATTTATAGTGCTGGAGGTCGTTTCCTCCAGTTGTTGCTTGAACTATTGTAAATTGGTTTCTTTTTCTCGTTTAATCCTCTTCAGTCTATTTTGTAACGTAGACCTCATTTTCTTGTTTCGACCTTGTACTATTTTGCGCCAGTTGCTGCCTTTTAAATTCTCCAACTGTTCATGTCGTCAGACCACCTTGTTTACGGGCGTCCGATTGATCTTTTGTGATTTCATGGTTTCTAATTAAATAATTTCCTGGTTGATCTATTTTGTGCTCTCGCAACATGACTTGTCCATTCCCATTTATGCTATGCCTACATTCTACGAAGTCGTCCACTTTTGTTGCTTTGCGCAGCCAGGTATGTTTCTTCTTGTCTTTCAGGTTCATGTCTGCCATCTTGCGTTCTATAGCAATTTGAGTTGTGCGTGTCTATACAATTAAAGTCTTTTCTAAAACCCGCCTGTTCTTTCAGATGGTAAAAGTCAAATTTATTTGGTTATTATTTTGGCAAATAGTTTGTAAGCTTGGGATAACAGACTTATTGGCCTGTAGTTGGCTAACAATAAGTGTGCTGCATCTCCTTTCTTGTATAATAAGATAATTGTTGCATTGTTTCAGAAGTCAGGGATTTCTCCTCTCTCAAAGCATAGGTTGAAGTCTTTGCAGTTCAATTAGCACTTGGGGTCCCCCATGTTTTATAGCCTCTATTACTATTTCATATTCACCGGGGTTTTTCCATTTTTCATGATTTTTAAAGCTTTTTCTATTTCTTCTGAAGTTATACCTTGGATATCTTCGGAGTTTATATTAACCACTTTTCTGTGTGTTTTGATTGCAATGCGGTTTTGATGCTGTGATTTATATAAGTTTTCATAATATGTTTTTTTATTTTCATAAGTTTATTTTTAGCATATTTTCCTTAGTTAAGTGCTTGTATCTTTTATAACATACAAAATAGTTATGTAATAGAAAATTAAGGGGATTGCAAGCTTACCTGGCAACCAAAGGATACATGTAACTTTTTACATCGACGCAACATTATATTCGTTACTTTGTCTATCCTGGGTCTTAGGGCCGTCTACCTGACCACCAACAGAACTGCAACCAGTGTAAAAGACAACGCGTGTACTATACCACAAACTACAAATGTTGGGGAGTTTTGGCATTGTTTTGATTCGAAGAAAGTTAGACAAGTTGAGGTAGTATATAAATGCATATTTCATGCTAATTTGGATCTGAAGTATATTAAATTGTTATAAGCTTTTACGTTTTACAATCGTCTCACCTATTTGATGATATAATAGTGAAATACAAGTTTTCAAGGCAAGTTTTCAATTTTATATCATAAGTTTAAGAAATATTACCTGCTTAGTGACAGATAAATCAACTAAATTGTCTAAAATATTGATGCCGCTGCAGTATGTCATCCACTAACATGCGAATTTCATATATTCTGTAAAATGCTTGCTGACATGAGAGTATTCCAGTGCATAAAGTTCTGAAACAAAAATTAAAATATCGCATGGGGTTTGATATAATAGTAGACAGTGCCATCGTAAATTGCATTTCCCTGCACTTATATCCAGTTCCAACTAGCTCCTTAAATATTATGTATGAAGCACTTGCCTTGCACTTACAAACTTTGATTTACAAACGCTCGTAACACGGAAAACTTTGACCCGAAGTTCAACTGCAATGATAAATCTTGAACGTGGAAAGAGCACACATTTATCTGCATTTCCTTTGCCAGAAGAGAGCACGAGTGCTCTGCATAAATTGCGGGTTAGTCACGCAACTCAGCTTATACCATATCAATAAGAATGTTCCTATCACCGCTATGTTATTAGGCAGCTTTGTGTTCGCTAAATTTAGGGCTTCATACCCCGCTAGTTGCGTGCTAACGTTCTGCAGCACTAACAGGGGGTGTAGGTATTAATCACAGTGGATTTCTGTTGTCAGTGATTTACTTTAGCTTACTCGACTTTCTCCACCACCCGTCACTTAATGCAGTTAAGTCTGTCATTACGGTCTCGATCAAAAGGTTTTATTTTTGGCTGAACCTTTCCGCGAATTTTATTCCTTTATGCGTGCTCTGATGGGAACGCATAGCGGTAGGCAATATAAAATTTTAATGAAACGAATTAAATTTATTAATCCAGAAGTCTGAAAAATGAATGGCGAAACGTAGGGGTGCGCTTTTTTAAAGAATCCATTAAATTGAATTAGTCAATGTTCCTGTGACAACCGGGGATTAGGCAAAAACTGTATTAAGAATGTACTGCGAAATTTTAATACCATCGCTTAACGTAATCACTTAACCAATCAGCCGCTGTTAGAACATCGTAACTATTTTAACTGTTATGGTGGAAGAAAGCGAGAAGAAAGGATAACGAAAACGAGGAAACAGATTTTTTTGTGTAATTTCATTAACTTCCAAGTAATATTATTTTGTGGCGCGAACCAAACACGTCGACGGAATTTTTATGTACTTATGAACATTTCATTAAAGCTTTTGGGATTTTTATGTGCCTACTACAATAGGTTTTTTATTTTATCCACCAAGTTCTGCGTTACAACTTGCGACTAGGATAATAACGTAATTCTAACGTTACACAACACACAATTACGTTTCGATATTGGGACATTTTATTTTCTAGTACATTCAATTAGAAATATATTACGATTACGAAAATTTTAACAATTTGAGGGAAATCCTTTCGGGATACGTGCAACCCGAACAGTACTTTTAGAATAATCAATCCATATGTGTAGGCGTACAACGTTCAATAGTTCATTACTGGATTAATTTTAAAGCAATTTCAAATATCCATGTACATCAAAAATTTATCGGATTAGTAAAGCGGAATTGCAAATGAAAGCTGGACATATACAACGTGTGAAAATAAGCGCGACATAGGTTCTTCTCTTCTTCTTCTCAGCCTGTATTAATCCACTCATGGACGTAGGCCTCTCCCATGTCTCTCCATGTTTTTCTGTCTTCAGTTTTTGGAACCATTCTCTTCTTGATGTCATCCAACCATCGCTTTTGAGGTCGCCTTATACTTCGTTTTGTTGTTCTGGGTTGCCAGTGTACAATTTTGTTGGTCCATCTCGTTATCTGTTGTCGTATTACATGTCCCACGCATTGCCACTTGTGGTCAGCCATACGTTGCATTACATCGGTAATTTTCGTTCTGTTTCGAATTTCGTCCTTCCTTACTCTATCGCTCAAGCTGATTTTAAGCATGGCCCTTTCCATTGCTCTCTGTGAAGTTCTTAATTTGTTAGCGTTTTTTTTGCGTGAGCGTTACTGTTCCATGCCATATGTCATAACAGGTAGGACGCATGCATCGTATACCTTGCGCTTCAGAACTCAAACGTATCCGTCTTGTTATTTCGGCCGTTTGATTTTGTTTGCCTAATTTAATGGTAAGCCCAATGTGTATATACTCGTCTACTATTTCGAGGTCGGTATTTTTTATATTGATCTATACTTCAGTCTGGCTCATAACTTTTGTTTTGTCTAGGTCCATTTCAAGACCAACTAGCTTAGGTTCATAATTCAGCCCGTTCTATCATATTTTTAATTCATCTCAATCGATACTTATGAGAACGATATCCTCCGCAAATCTTAGGTGATTAAAAAATGATCCATCGATGTTAATACCTTTACTTTCCCATGCCAGTTTTTTGAATGTATCTTCTAGCGCCAATGTGAATAATTTTGGGGATATCGTATCTACTTGGCGCACACTTTTTAGTATTGGGATATTGTTAGTAACCATATCCTCGTCTATATTCACTTGCATGTTTGCGTATTTGTATATATATATATCTAAGAAGAATACCTTGAATTCCTTGAGTCAATTCGGACGTTATCAATAGCTTGCAGAATGCCCCATATTTCAATTGAGTCAAATGCTTTCCTGTAGTCTACGAACGCCAAGTGCACGGGAATGTTATACATACATTTTTCTATTAATGTACGTATTGATTGTACATGGTCCATCGTGCTGAAGTCCTTTTGATAGCCCGCCTGTTCAACCGGTTGATAGAATTCAAATTTATTGTTTAGGCGATTTATAAAGGTGCGATAATAAGATGATGCGGCGGTAGTTTTCAATGTTTATGTTGTCCCCTTTTTTAAACAAAATTATTGCGTCCGCGTTGTGCCATTTAACGGGTATTTTTCCATCTTTAAGGCATTTGTTTAGTAGTACCTTAAGAGTATCTTCAACTATTTCGCCATCCGTTAAAACAAATTAACAATAGAAGGAGACAGAAGACAAAATAAGGAGTGAAATGTTAAAAATTGGTGGCGACATACATTGGGATTTTGTAAACAATAAGAGATAGATATTTGGTTAAGAATTTTTTTCACGTGTCCGGGTCTATCTACTACATGTAAATTCTAGAAAGTTTGCTTAATTTACAGTATAGACTTATTCGAATCCTCAGTTCTCGGTTATTTGTGTTTAGTAGCGTAACCTCTTCAAACGAAATGGTTTTTCTACAGGAACATAACACAACAATTTTCATAACGGCCGTCGAGTTGATGGAGTACTCAGTTCATGATTGTTTTAAAGAGTTTCGCCAGGCATTTCCAAACCTTGTGTTGCCGTATAATAGTTTTCATAGATTTCATTTCTTGACCATTTATTTAATTAGTTTGGATTATTTAATGATCGTTAGTTAGTAGAAATTCAGAATGGAAATACTTGTGAAGAACGTTAAACATGGCGTCTTACTAAATTTTATAAAATTAATAACGGAATATTGTACGATCAGGGTTTTAAGGAATTGGATTCTATTTTGTGGTGTAATAAAGGCGGGTGATCTGTCCCAGATCGTCTCAGAATTTTTGAAACATTTTGGTTTCATGTTCCATTATTCAAAAACCATTAATAGCCCCTACGAGACGTACCGATCTTCTCTCCTATGCCTGTGTTGCGCATTTAGAGTGCCACCGACATAGAGGACCTGCAGCTTAACGTGGGCTCTGAACCACGGGAAGTGTAAACACTTCTACTCCAGAGAAGATTCGCTAGGAAGAATACCTCGCTGGGTTGCCATTGCCTCGCGAGGGGGAACAGCCGTTAAAAATCCGATGTTCCGGTACTGTAAATTGAACCCAGGGCCTTCAGCGTGTAGAAGTCTAATGCGCATACCTCTAGCATACGGCCGCCTCCGGACCCTTAAGAAAGGTTAAAAAGCCCGTTAATAATTTTAGATGACAAAAATTCACCACGAAAAGAGGTTCTTCTAATAGATAACGCTCCCTCTCATCCATTCAAAAATGAATTAATTTTAATCCAAACCGTGGAGTGATGGTTCCAGCATCCAATTGTAAAGCGATAATGGGGCGACGATTCAAAATGTAATACTAAATATTTTGTGGTTTAGGCAAAAAATATTGACTAACTTAACATCTTACGACAATGATTTTATAATCACTTTGAAGAGCTACAATTTATAATTTATAATCAGTGAAATTCGTAACTCCGGACGGGTGGATTATTTTATCATTCCGGATTAACGAAACAGTACTGTAGTTGCAATAAGATCGTATTCCTTGTCTTTCTTCCTAGACTTTCAATGACATCAGTGACTTAAAAATTTCATAAATTCAAAGAAGGCTGCGGGAACGAGCTTTACATCAATTAAGAAATATTTTTGTAGGTCTTCCAGGTTTTTATAAAGTCAAATAATCTTATCAAACGTGCTTAAAATACTTTTTGAAAAATATTTTTTTTTGAATATGAGAATCTTTGGAAAGGTGTCACTTATACAGTTGTTTTATTCTAATAAGTGTTTATTCACGCTAGGTAGCTAATTCATAAGAGATAAAGCACTCTAAGAAGAGAATGTGTCCGGAGTATAGAGTTGAATGGTACAAAATTGTGCGAATTTTTGCAGTGACCGTATTACTGGAATGTTCGAGTTAGTATTCTGTATATTCATATCTTTTTAATTTTTCAGGTAATATTGCTTCGATGCTGGAGTATAAGAATAAACTTAAAAACAAAAAAGATTACTGCATTTCCCTAAGTTTTTATTGTTTCGCTACATGCTTATAAGCAAGCTATAGATGTCAGCACTTGCGTAAAATAAACAAGCTAAATGACACCCAGACTGCGTTAAATGGGTGAACTTTACAGTGAAGGTTGGTAAAATCACGATTTAGAGAAAAAATTAAAATTCATCACAATTTTAGTGATTAAATAACAAGTTGTGGATTAATTTGGATTTTCCAATTGCTAAATTAATGTAGGTATAACTATAAAAAGTACTAAATTACATATCTCATTAATTTGCGGAGCTGTATATTCTATGACAATAATAATCTCCTTGGACGTAAAATACAATATATTATTTTGCTGATAGGTAGAATTTGTTATATTTTCCCTATCCTTAAAATTAATATTCAAACTTACATGTAGGAGTAATATCTTTCTTTAAATAAACAGTTGTTATACTATCAATTATGCAAATTAGAATTACCTAAATCATTTTGTCGACAAATTAACTTTTTATTGGTTGTAACATAGCCGCTTACTTGCTTCTATTTTTGGCAAAACAGCACTACTGAAACTTGCGTGTAAATTATAAATGATGTGTTTCGGTAACGTCAATAGAAGCTTTATATGTGACACATCACCTTCAAGTCTGGCTAAAGTGTAGTATCCAAATGAGTTAGTGGCGTCTGTTATTCTACACTCGCAAATCGAATTTAGATATTTGTTCTAATATAGGGTGATTCAATAGTTGCAGTTTAGTAAAAGTCGCACGGATACTAAAACTAAAACTGTGGCGTAATTGTACATATAATGTTTAGTGTCTTCATCGTCATCATATTAACTTTCGTGTATATACACAGACAGGGTAAAGTATGGCAATAGGTGGAAAATCGTTGGCTGATAGGCTGTGAAAAATAATTACTTGATATTATTATGGTAGATTACTGATCAACAAACGAAACAAACAAGAAAAGAAAAGGCTAACTATTTTGCAGTTGAGTTGGATTGCATGAAACATAGATCATGTAAATGATACTGAAAGAAACTACATTTATATTATAGAACCGCTTTACTGCTTTTTGCAGGTTTTCAGGAAAGCTATGCTTAATAAAATTTAAGTCCAAATCAAAAGTTTGCTAAGGTTTAATCTGAAGATCTGGCTGGCCAATTAGTATTTCCTCGAGTGTGCTATGTAAAATAAGTTATCGCTAGAGAGAAAGAAATAGTTTGTGGTGTTCGTTTAGCGCTTGAACCGAGTAGACGTGTGTTGCGGAGGAGCAGAGTAAACGAGCACTCTAAACACTTTAAACGAGTTCTTGACGAGAGTTCGGTGGCCAGGTAACTGATTACAGGGTGTGAGGGTGTGTGGGGACACAGGTGCGAACGAGGTGACGCCAGGTAGAAGAATGCCGAGCGGAAACAGAAGCCCGAAGAAGGAAAACAGACGCGGGTCCAACAAAGAGGGACGGCCACGACATAGAGCTAAGTACAGTAGATAGTGGATAGTGGACGTAGGCATTGGTAATCGTTTGTAGTATATAGCAGTCTCTTACAGCCGCAGGTAGTATTACACTACCATAAAGTACTCTGGAAATAAATCAGGGAATTAAGGGTAAATAAAGAGGAAAGTACAGCGGGGGGCGGGCGGGAGGAGAATTGTAGAACTGTACAAAAGACAAGCTTTGGTTCTAAAAATAGAAGCAGGTACTTGGGTTGGCGTTCCTAAACAGCCGCATTTGGGGCAAACTGCAGGAAACGCGGTCAGAAACGCATTTAATTTAATTCAGAAGTAGGACACCCACCCTGGGATTAGGTAACACGGTAACAGGCAGTTAAAATTCCGGTCAAGCCACTAAGGCAAAAGAAATAGGATCAATAATAAAGCGATCGGAACCGTTATTAATAAGAATACAAAGGTGCAATAGGAAAGCGGCCTGACTAGCATTCAATGTCATTCTGAATTAGTCACCCCACCCGTTGGTTAAGGTAATTAATAAAAA